>WAAE01022488.1:62559-128414 GCA_013400495.1 Nicator chloris
TTTTTTTTTTTTTTTTGGTCTGTAAATCAAGTCAAAGTTTCTGTCCCACTGTGAATACCTTTCTGAACACTGCAGCCATTAACCAGGTTAGTCAAAAATTATTATCTGGATAAAGACTATGCTGAAGTTGAGGGGTCTTATTGACTCATTTCCTGCTATCATCTCTACCTTAATAAAGTCTCTAAATACTCTGCTCTTCTTTATTTTCAGTATTGCAATGAAGCTTTTTGTTGTACTGGGTGCATCTTTGATATATTATAAGGGTTATCCTCTATATAATCTATACTACCTGGCTGTGATAGTAAGACTGTTAAACACAACAGTTTGGGGAATGCCTTTTTGAAGAGAATCATTAAAAGAACTGCTTGTTAGAAGGCTATATTTCTCTTTAAGTGACAGCTGTTTTATTATGTTTTAAATAGCATCCAGCTAGCTCCAGCACAGGACAGGCATTTAGTTGTTGCTGTCATGTCAGCTTTTAGCAGTGATAAAGACCTTTAGAAAACATTTGTCATTTCCATACCTCCTATCAACATAATATTTTTGTGGGTGAAATTTTTTTGATTTTGCTTAACTTTTTGCTCAAATTGGTCTTTTTACTATTTAATAAAAAGCAACTGGTGAATAAAGCAAATATATAATTAATACTAAAAAAGCTATCAGTTAATTGTTACAGATGTATTTAAGTAACTGAAGACAATTGAATGAAATACTAATAGATTAAAAAATGGGTTGATGGCTACCTAACACTTAATTTTCCTCAGTACTTTATTTTATATGCTGAATTATAGAAATAAAGTTCAGTTAAATACCTCTTTCTGTATTATGTTTAATCCAGCTGTTGTTATTGTCAATACCTGTCAAGGACCTTATAGGTGGCTTGTGCATGAAAAATCTCATCAGCTGTAATTAGAATCCAAGCAAAGTCCATAGAAAATGTAATTTTGCCAACCAGGACAAGCATTGGTATCATCCTTCTCTGGATGTACCAAAGGATGCAGGGTAGGAGGTGTAACTAGTGAGACTGAAGTAAGATTTTAAACATGCTGATTTGTCTTGTCACTTGTATCAGATCTGCTGTGCATGTTTTTAGTTCAGCAATTTTCCACACTGAAACTATTTTCAGCATGTTAAACATGGATAAGTTTCCTTAAACAGGTTGCACTTCAGGAATTTACTTGTGTTTTACTTGGCTGTAGTGCAAAATGTCAAATGTTGCTCTTAAGAGCAGTATATATAATATTGATAGAGGTCAGTACACTGTATTACATTACTGAGATAGCTGGAAGTTTGTCCACAAAAAGTAGTGATATTACTGTTTCAGACAGAGCTTTAAGTGAGGGGTGTATGAGGGTTCTGGGTAGCTTAATTGCTGGCGTTTATGCAACTATAACTCAAACTAGCCTGCCTTCCTTGCATAGGTAAAGTGCAAGAGGAAAACTGTATGAGTCTGATGTGATAATATATAACAATTATTTGAAACCTGTTACTAAAAAAACTCCCACGTAACTAAATGACTGATTCTGCTTGATGAACTCTTTTTAGGGAGAGTGTGATATTTTCCTCTGTGGATCCAAATAATGATTCATCTTACAAACCAGTCATTTAATGCACATTATATATCTGGTCTGCAGATAGTTCTTTTCTGTCTGTGGTTTACAATTTACTTGTTTCTGTCTTGCAGAAATTTTTTTTGATCTTCTGTACCTTTCATATAGGTTTAATTTGTGTGATTTAAGGATGATGAAGCAAAATGAATTTCTGTTTGAAACTTCTGTTTTGTTCAGAATCTTTAAGTTGTGGAATCAAACATGATAAAACCTGTAACTTTTGCCTGCTATTAAATGACTAGCAACTTTTATGAAGCCTGTATGTTACCTTTAGGTAAGAAGGGAAACTGGTTAATCTGAATGTATGTGGTGTAGCATAGTTGCTGACGTTGTATGTGCAGGTGTAAGAATAAGGGCTCTCTGTGACAACTGGATAATTATTTAGAAGTTTATTGGGTGGCAAGGTATAACATGCTTTGATTTAGATCTGCTGTTTTTGCCTTTTCTGTCTTTATTCCTTTTTGTGCTCTTCCATTTCTGACTCTTTTCTGTTCCCTACATTTGCTTCAGTGCAATATCTCGATCTCACTTCGTCCATTCTGATGGTGTGGTTAGTGACACTTTTTTACAAGACTTGTGTTACCTAATCTGGCTTTGAAACATCCAGGATCCGGCTGCAGCTTTAGGATTGGATGGGCCCCTTTGTGATTAGTTCTGAGCTCTTGTGCTTTTTGCAGCAGCTTATGTATGTTTTTTTTTTTCTTTAAAGCTGTCACCTTAAATATGAACATTCATAGGAATGGATAAGCTGCCTGTGTCTTGGTACCATGACTTTGAGAAATACAGACTGCCTGGTTTGTATTAATGCAATGTGTTAAATGTAGTTGTTAACAGCCTAATAGCTAATTGCAAAGATGATGATAGATGAACTGACAATTATGACAAGGCCAGTAATATTTTTCTTGCTTGAAGAGTGTTGAAGAAAAACAATGCTAAAAATTAAATGCTTATTAATTAACATTTCTTGGCAGGGGCTGTACACTGGACTTGATGTGTTCTTGCCCAAGCCAGAAGTAATGGAACACTGCCAGTTCTGCTGTCTTGCTGAAGAAACTTGGGAATTTGGGTTCTCTCTCCTGCACACCCTTTGTGCCTGTCTTACAGCCTGAAGGGAGTGCTGGTTGTGATGGCAGTGTGCAGTGAGCTGGGGTGAGGAAATATTTTTGTGCTGAGCTGTATGCAGTCTGCATCACTGTGGCATAACAGCTTTTAAAGTCTCATTTCTCTCCTCCAGCACCTTTGTTATTTGTGGTTCTGCTTATTGTGTTAATGCTAACTGCTACAGTGCTAATGTACTGGTAGAAAAGTTTTCTGTCAGTATTGAATTGGGTGTAACTATGTCAGTCAGGGTTGCATTCTTTTTAGTTGACTCCTTATGTCTGTCCTCAACTGCAACAATTCTGTGCAGTTTAGTCTGGCCACTGTCACAAGCAGAGCTAGCATATAAAATAAACATTCTATTTTAAATAAGACCTGTAGAAACATTGAGTCCTGGGAGATCATTGGTTTGGTCTCCAGGATACAGTGGCAAAAAGAAAAAATTATGTGCAAAGTGACTTGTCAGTGCACAGCAACCATAATAGATTTATTTTCCTGCTGCAATGGTTTGGCATGTTAATAACTGTACTAAATGGGTGATTTCTTCAACATGGATTGTGTTTTATGTAAGTGGGTAACTTGTTAGTTCTTAAAAAATTTCAGTGATATCTGTGTTTGATCACATTGAAGATGGTTCTCACCAAGAGGATACATGTGTAAAACTGGACTTAAATAGGGGAGCAAGACGACCTTGATATCTTGATAACAGAATTGTTATTTCTCTAGAAGCTTCATGTGAATAGAAGTGGAAATAACTGAAGTGTCAAAGACAGGTCTTTATAATGTAGAAGAGTTGGGGCTTTCTGTGTCATGAAATATTTTGTCACCTTTAAATAGGGGCCATGGAAATGAAAGCCTTTGCCCAGCATTTTTGTCATGAAAGGTACTTACTAAGAGCATGTGAGGGACAAACTGAAGGTATTGCCACGTCTTGAGAGTTGAGATTTATTTATTTGGGAAGGCTGCTAAACCCTGCTTATGATGTAGCTCTATGTAGCTACTTTTCTTACAAAGTGATCTGTCTGTGTTCTTTTGGATTGTTTTGGTTTGTTTGTTGTGATTTTTGTAATGTTTTGACTAGCAGCTAGTACTGTGCTGCCTCTGAACACAGCAAATGAATCTGATGTCTGTGAGGACCATCAGTCCATCACAAATGGAGTCCGCCTTGCATAGCAGCCTCAGGACTTTTAGGAGTTTGTGTGCCAGAAGTGTGAAATTAATAAAGTATGATAAAAGTCTGAATAGTAGGTTTGAGGTTTTGATTTCACAGAATCCATAAAATGAGACTATGTAAAAGATATTGTCCCCTTAAGTGAAGCTATCTAACCTTTTATTTCAAAGCCTGTGGTTCTAGTTCATTCCTCACTTGCTTGGGGAAGGATTTGGGCATGTTTTCAGCAATTTGCCATTACTCAGGAATCGCTTTGTTTGATCAGGTCTTGAGATCCTGCATCTTCAGGGCAATAATCCAGTATCTGCTTCTTGTGCTGGCCAACAGTAGAAACTTCAGAAGAAAGTTTAACTGGAAGAGAGGAGGATATTGCCGCTCAGTTCCAGGGTATAATGATCTGCTGTCTCTTACAATACATCTGAATATGCTTTGAGACAGGATTGTAAGTCTTAAAGAGTGAGTACTGATAACTTTAGTTATAGACTGTGACATCTTGGGGTTAAAAGTTCCTTTGTGTGTCCATCCAGGCATTATTTTGATTTCAATCTGTGTGTCCAGACAATATTTTGATTTCAATCTCCTTGGTTAGTGTGCTCATGAGAGGAAGAGGTACACTTCTAACTAACTGTGAGTTAGGGATGTTTTCTCTTGTATTTCTGGTCTATTTTTGTCATGTTTCATGATTACTTGTAATCAGGATGTATTTTGGGTAGTTTCCCATTCATTTGTGAACTTACTTCCTTTCTCAGAAGAGGCTAGTAAGGGTGTATGAGCATTAGTGTGCATAGAATTTCAGATGGATTTTTAATTTTTAGTTCTTTAAAAACTCAGGAGAAAAATATCTGAGTGCTTATTCTAAAAAGTTCAATCTCTTAGTGAGGGAAAATACAATTAATGCCTCAGAAAGGTGGCATTGGCAGCAGCAGTCTATGACATTTATGGCCTTGAGCCTGGCAGGTGGGAATGCTATCCATTACAGAAAAAAGTTTCAGTGTAGAAGAGATACGATTTATCTTGTCTTTCTTGATAGTCCTTAACTTTTCCAGGTTTCTTGCTTAAGGTCCATTTAGTTATTTTCACAACAAGCTCAAAATCCAGTCTTCAGCACAAGTTCTGGAATCGTGTCTTGGTTTCAAGCCATGATGATTATTAAACGATCCTGGTTAGAGTTGTTTTCTCTTAAATTGTCCTAGGGAACTGTTAATTGAAACCTTTAGCTTTTTCTCCCCTTGTTTTCTTCTCCCAGTGACTTGTATTTTGAAAGCTTTTGCAGTGGCCTTGAACTGCGTTTGCAGTTTATTGGCAGGGAGTGCAGAGTAGCTGAGTTGGAGCTGTGGAGCAGCGACTGCTTCCTACAGGTGGCTGTGACTTCACACCAAGAGCTTGCTTCACTGAAAGCAATCAGTATGGTTCTGTTTGGGGGTTGAGGGTGAGGTGAGTGTTCCCATCTGGGGACTAGCAAAAGCATGTAACTCGCTGTAATTTGTAGATAATTTGTGTAAAAGTGTAAGTTCATAAGTAGTGCATATTGATTTGTACCTGTAGAAAAGTGTATTTTCTGGGCTGTCCCCTTTGCATTCTGATGACTGATGTCCTTTCCCACTTCATGGAGAACATAGGATTACTAAATAACTTTGGACTGACCCTGTGACTGAGGCCTTGCTTTTTAAATTTGAAGGGCTGTTGATTCAGTTTTGATGCTTGCAGAGGTTGCTTATTTCTCGTACGTTGTTAAATGGGAATGGTTATTTGGCAGTTAATGGCAATTAACTATCTTTCCAGATCCTGGGCTTCAGCAGTCAGGCACCTAAATTTGATTTTGGAGCGTAGGACAACAGCAAATACTCATAAAAAAGCTCCTAGTTTCCTTTCCATTCCCTTCTTACTACTTTTTACTTGGCAGTGTGTATTTTGTCTTCACCTTCTGCAGATCAAAATAGTTTTGGATATGGTGGCTTTATAATTCTCCTAACTATAAAACTAGTTAATACAATACTCATGTATTGTAACTAATGCTGTGTGGCATGTAAAGAAAATTCAAAAACAGTGCTGAGAAATAACTTTTAGAAGTTGTTCTGTCCTGAGTGTCAGACTTTGATATAAGGTAATGTGTGCTGAGCTAAAAAAAGGTAGTTATATCTGTGCAAGACCACTTATCAAACTACTTTAGTGTGGAACTAATTACACTTTCAAAGCAGTAACTTACAATAATAATACTTAATATTGGGCATGTGGCTGTGTGTAATCACAGGTAACATACTTATTTAGATGAGACCTGATGAGAAGTTTCATCCTTATTTTGTAAGGAAGTATCTGTGCTTTGATTCATAGGCGGAAGAGTGCCTGGATCAGGTTATAGCAGTGATGGAGTCTGAGCCTTGTTTCAGCCCAGTTTCCTCTTGGTTGTAGGCTGATGCTGTACTGGCGGCAGGCAGTGCAGATTAAAGAAAAAGTAGGTGATGTAGAGGATTTCCCAACCTGGGATCGTGTTGCACAGCACAGGTAAAAAGCACTGGAGTATTTGCTGCTCTGCTCTTCTTCACCGTTCAAAGCTGTGGCTGTAGCTGTAGCAAAGGGTGTTGTGAGCATCAGCCCTGTGCGAGGCATCTGGGAATGTCTTCTGCTGAGGAAAAGTCTGTCCATAGTACTTGCCTCTGCCAGACGTCTCACTGCTCCATCAAGCACAACAGTTCAGGTTCATGGCTGTACTCACAAGGAATTTGAAGGGAGCAGATCTGGATTGTACTGGCAGAATTTGCCTTTGCCAGACTTCTCCCTGGGAAACTCAAGGGCAAAAGAGGCTAAAGAGTGGTTTGCCAAGGTATGAATCACTATAGTGACTTCCTAATTTTAGTTCCCTGTTGGATGCCTTAGCTATCCTGCACAAGAAAAAAATCTTATTTGCTACTTGGGGAACAACAAGGTGGGGTTTAATGTGTAATTGGAACATAAGTTCATTAGCACTTCCTGAAATATAAAGTAGTCTTTTTTAAACTTTGAGCTGGTGCAGGTCACTTAGTTTTCTCGGGAGGAATTGTGAGCTGTGTGGCTTGTCCTCTGTGCTGCTCTGCCAGTGTAGGTTGCCTGAATGTGATGGATGCAGATGTGGTTTGTGTAGGTGAGGAGGGAGGGACTGCGGGACTCCTGCAAAATGAAGGCAGCAACAAGCAGGTGATGAGCCACCAGCCGTGACTCACTCCCTGTTCCTGGCTCAAGAGTTTGCCATGAAAGGAGATGTAAGGGCGTGCAAGCTGTGGCCTGTTTCCAGCAGGTAGATTCATGGTTTTGGCCCATGATTTGAGGTTTACATACTGGAAAAAAAGAGCAGTAGTGAGCTAGCTCGGGGAGTGTGGTTTCCTATGTGAACAGTAATTATATAATTTGTTTGTTGTGTTAAAACTAATGTGGGTCTCCAGGCTGCTCAGTTAAGTTGGTGTTTTTGTAGCATTAGAATTTGAAATGATGGATGATACTTCCTGTTGCTATCTGGAGTAGGTGCAGGAGGATATACAGAGAAATATGAGCATTAAACCAGGATGCAGTAGCCTTACAAGAGAGGAACTAGTTTGTTGCCGGAGGCTCTCAAATGCAATGCTGTAGGTGCTGTCTGTGTGATAAAGATAGCTGTCAGCTGCATAGAACATTTTTGCTTTTGGAAAAAAGACTAATCGGTTGCTAAAAATTCTTAGGTGTTAATACTTATTTAAATCTAGCCCAAGTCAATGCCTCTCAGCCAGCATGTCCTGTTAGATATTTTAAGAAATGCGGGGTTGGTACCCTCCTTGGGGAAGGCTGCTTGCTGTTGAATCAGTCCTGTTCTAATAACAAACTTTTTCTTCTAATTTTAGGATACTTGTGAAAGATGGTGGATCGCTTGGCAAACAGTGAGGCAAATACTAGAAGAATAAGTATAGTGGAAAACTGCTTTGGAGCAGCTGGTCAACCCCTGACTATTCCTGGCCGTGTTCTTATTGGAGAGGGAGTCCTAACAAAACTCTGTAGGAAGAAGCCCAAAGCAAGGCAGTTCTTCCTGTTCAATGACATTCTTGTTTATGGTAACATTGTCATCCAGAAGAAGAAATACAATAAACAGCACATAATCCCACTGGAAAACGTCACTATTGATTCCATCCAGGATGAGGGAGACTTACGGAATGGGTGGCTTATCAAGACACCAACAAAGTCTTTTGCAGTTTATGCTGCCACTGCTACAGAGAAGTCGGAGTGGATGAACCACATAAATAAGTGTGTTTCTGATTTGCTTTCCAAAAGTGGGAAGACCCCTAGCAATGAACACGCAGCTGTGTGGGTACCGGACTCGGAAGCCGCTGTGTGCATGCGCTGTCAGAAAGCCAAGTTTACGCCCGTCAACCGTCGTCACCACTGCCGCAAGTGCGGCTTTGTCGTGTGCGGGCCTTGCTCGGAAAAGAGGTTTCTGCTCCCCAGCCAGTCTTCCAAGCCAGTGAGAATCTGCGACTTCTGCTATGATCTTCTTTCTACGGGGGAGATGACTGCTTGTCAGTCCGCTAGGTCAGACTCCTACAGCCAGTCACCTAAGTCGTCTTTAAATGATGTATCTGATGATGATGACGATGAAGACAGTAGCGATTAAGGACCAAATATTTTTTCCATGTGTTGCAAGTTGTGTTTGAAACCATATGGAGCTGCTTTTGGGGAAGTCTGTAGTGAGGTTCCTCAGAGAAATCCTGTTCTAGCCATGAAATATGCCTGAATATCTTCAACTGCAATGTGCCTCAATCTATGAATTCTCTAGACAATAGCTGGGTTTTTTCCTTCTCTGCAGGGATAGACTGGTGCAAATGTTATAAGAATATTTTCCAACTTCATTTACTTGAGTTGTGTCTAGGTTAGTCTTGTGTGGAAGATTGGAGAATGAAATGTGCTTCCTTAATTTAACAACCCATACTTCCTAATGTTTCACATTGGTATGCTATGCGGGGTTTTTTCAGATCTAGGGAGAAAAACTGTGAGCATGCGTGGGATGGTGATGTTTTCGTTAATCCTGTAGACAGTCTTATTTTTCTAGCCATGGTATATAATTAATTACAAGGTCATCCGATGTACAAATGTAAATGTCACAAAACTTGGGAATTCTTATTTCGCTGTTACTTATTACTTCCTATGCCAAGCAGTGCCTTGTACCAGTTGTGCTGATTCAGGAAGAAAAACCGATTTTATGTCTGTATTTGCCTAAATGCTGGTATCTAGGAGATTGTTGGTGCTATTGAAAATAACTGCTGTGTTCAAAGTGGAGCTTTGACAAGGTCATAACTGCACCCCATGGTGGATGATGGAGACCGATGGCACGTCCTCACCTGTGCAGGCAGACCTGAAGAATCTGCAGATACCCACAGGCTTCAGCAGCTTTCTCCTTGCAGAAGTTGTGTTGTGGGTTGGGATCTTGAGATGAGAAGCTTATGGAGATTCTTCGTGGGGATTTGTATACTTTCTTTTCAGAACAGTTTCTAAGTTTCAAATTTGGCAAATGCATACTGACATTTTAGTTGGGTGATACAGCATTTGGGTGTGCTAGCCTACATATTTTTGGAAGTAATTCCCAAAAATGCCACAAATTTTTTTTCTTAAAACACTGGTGAGAGTATTGGGTTTTTTCTTCTCCCAGGAGTTTCATTGGCTTGTTCAAAAATAACCTCATCTTTTGAACAAGAAGCCTGCAAGTATCTTTATAAAGCTGGCTTTCCTCTTTACACAGCTGACCTCAGGATAAATGTGAGATGCAAGTTATTTCATTCTAAATGTGTATCCAGGACCAATAAAGGTGTATGTAAGGATTATCATGAAATAGTGCAGAAAATGTCTCTATCATAGTGTGTTCATTTTAATTTCTTGAATACAGAAGTGTCATGTTCCCATATAAATGCAAAAATTACACTTGCAAAGACATGTTAAACCCCCAAATATATGTTTCTGTATTTTTATAATGATAACCTCAATTTTGAAGCAGCAAACCCTCTTTGAAATAGTTGTATGAATATAGTAGCAACTGACTTTATATAAAAAAATGTTAAGCTTTTGTATCTCTAAATGACAATTTCTGCACTGTTTGCCTTGGTTGGCAATAATTGGGTTAAATATTTATTGAATAAACAATCAATGCTGTATGTTGCACTAGTCTCCCATTCTGTATGCTGAAAGTGTCAGTCTTTTCTTTTTTATAAAAATTAGAGTACTTTATAAAAAGCAGAGTACTTCAGAGCCGTATCCCTCCATGAGATTTCTGGTAACTAAAGATGCACTTAGCATCTATAGAGAGGCACTCTACGTTCGTACTTTGCAAGACATTGCTTCAGGTGAGATTTGCATCACTATTTTTAGCTTAGACAATTTCTAAAAATAAGGCTTTCTTTAGAAGCACTGAGGAGTATTTGTTCTACTTGGAAATAAGTACACAAAGGGAAAAACACTTTGATACAGACTTGGGACCAGAAAGATTCTGTGAAATTGCCAGACTGTATATATTGAAAAACTAATGGAAATAAATAGTTGCATATAGTTTTTCCTTGAAAGATGGGGGAGTGGTGACCCTGCATCAGGGAAAATGGGCTGTTCTGAGAAGGCACTTTGAGTTAATAGTGCTTACTTTTTGTACCTCTTGGTATTTCTATTTCAAAAGCAGAGACTTGTGAGCTTCTGTTTTTCTATAGACTCAAAGTACAATCCTCCCTCATACATAGCTTCCAATGGCTAACAGTAGTTTTCTTCCTTATCCAATTGTTTCCTTTTTCTTAAGCTGACATATATTAACTTGTCTTATTAAAGAGTCCAGCTTCTTGTGTACTTCCCCCTTGGTTTGCATATGTTTTGCTTTTCAGCACCTTTTGGTTGGGGGGGAAAAGGGTTTCTGTGAGTTAGATCACATCCTGTATTTTGAGAATGTACTTGTACCTACTTCATATATCTTTTTATCTGTGAATGAAACTTGCACTGTGCTGCACTGACGCCTGAAGCTGTAACCAAACCAATGCGTGTGTGTGGAATTTTTCATCTGAAAATGGACTGAGCATTGACTTCTCTTGTGGTTAAAACTTTCTGAAAGGGCTATTTTGTACTTTGTAATCTTGTTCTGTCAAGTTATTTTATTTACAAATACATGGTATAGCTTCAAGCCTGTGTTTAATTTTCTTTAACTGTGGGCCTTCAAAAGTGAGAGAAAACAGGGCAGCTGGTTTTTATATTGACAAGTAGTTCAGCAGCAGGTTTATTCACTGTCAGGAGATACCAATAAACTGGGAGCATAACCCTGTAGAAGGAATTTTAAGACTAATTTTGAAATCAATGTGGTTATGGATTTAGAAGCCACTTATGCACTTAAGGAATGGTTTACAAGAAGTATGACCAAGCACATTGCAAAGTTTGGGTTTTGTTGGACTGGTGTTGGTTGCTGGTCTGTGTTTTTGGTTCTGTCAGACCACCCTTGGGGAAAAGGCATCTTGGGCTATCAAACAGGAGAGGAACTTAGTACTTTACCCAAAACTTCTGCATTTTCAGATCATAAAATAGTGATTATGTATGGGCGGTCTTTTTTGTGTACTTTTTGTTTATGGTAGATTTAATCCCTTTTTTCCAAATTCAGTGAAATAAAAGCAAATTGTGCATGTGTCTTGCAAGGCTCTGCAGTCAGCTTCTGCTTTGTTGAAGATTCTGTATTGGAAAAATAAGTACGTGTTTGCTTTAGCTGAGTTCACATTTTGCACACTCTTTACCAGTACTTCATAGTTCATTTGCTGGAAGTATTAAAGGAATATTACAGCTTTTTAATAATTCTAGCTTTTGCACCTAAACTGCCATTAAGATAAATTCAGCTGTTCTTGCTGTAGCCCCAATCTGAGGGTCAAGCACTGCTACTCAGTTGAAAAAAGTTTAACAAAATGGGTGAGTGGATTAATGAGTGCTGAGTTTGCAGTGTGGCTTTTAAGGTCCTGTCTCATCTCAAACAGATTATGAAAATCACATTAAGAAACCTTGTATTTATGTGAGGCTTTCCTCCTGGGGGATATGCTTTAGCTAATCTCTTAATGCAAATGAAACAGTGGTTTTCGTAGTTGCTGGTTAATGTTTGTGTGGAAGCAGATTATGGATTGTATTGTGTTTTTTGTATTTTCCTGTAAATCCTGAACTGAGAGAAGCATGCCTGGTTCTGTTAGCAGATACAGTCAGAAAAGAGTCAGAGTATTGATGTCCCCCCTTTCCCCTCCAATAGCAAACTATTGTAGGAAATATTAGAAAGTCTTTTGGCTCTTTATTGCCTTTCATTTGATGAAATCTGAGCTACTTGTTTGTGCCTGTAGCGGGTCTCTTGCCAGAGCTGGCTCCCATGACTCATCGGGTCTCTCCCGGCACTCTTGCTGGGAAGAATCTCTGCTCTGTTCCCTTGCCGTGCTGGAGCTGGGAGCTGCTCGGGAGTGCAGCACAGTGACCATGGGTCTGCTGTGCGTGAGAGACAGCTCTGCCGTACTGCACGGACCTCAGCATTCTCTGAAACTGATTCACGAGTAAGAAATTTGAACCTCAGTCTTCAGAATGTAGATTAATTGCTATGCAAAATTTCAGTTGTCTGTGAAATGCTACATGTGCCCAGAGTAAAAGTCAAAATGCTTCAACTGCACTTGGACACATTTAGGATAAAAACTAACAGAGTGAATCAGTTGAGTTGACAGTGAGATTCTATGCTAAGGAGCAGAAGGCATTTCATGGTCACTGAGTGCATCTAACAGGTCCTGTCTAAGTGAATGAATCTGCCCCTTGAGATGAAGTTTTGCATTTATGAAACTCGCAGTTACTTGTACCTAGTATTTTCTAAAACTCCATCTCAGGTTAATTTCTGTAGGTGTAGAAGGCTGACACATAGCAGCAAAGGCCAAGGTGATGCCAAGAGAGGCCTGATTGCGCTCACAGCCTCCCCCCCTGCCCTGTTCAGGGCACATAGACGGTAACTGGATTAAATGGTAAGAACTTCTCTAAAAGAAACCTCCTTTACAAATCCTTTTAGACAAGATGATACCCCCGGGCTAAATAAGTGTTCAAGCAGAAAGCAAGAGCTGGTTTTATTCAGATATTCTGAGGCATAATGCTAATGAGTTCAAGGGCTTAAATTTTTCAACAGTCACACCTTGAAGAGCATCTCTTGACCTTTCTTGTGTAGTCTTTGCTGATGAAAAGGAGAGGTGGTCAGCTCTATTACAGGTGTGAGTGTCTTGCTGCTGATTCATTTTAGCATCTGTTTGCTGGACATACTATTTAGATTTTTGTCTCCAAAAGCTGTTGCCTTTATGCAAATTTAATCATAGGCTGCCTTGTAATAAGACTCAGGTCTTGCTGGCTATTTTATTTATAGAGCCTGGTGCTGCTCTTGAGCACTTCTAACCTCTGAGCTTGTATCAGGTTTGAGTAACATCAGCAGTCTCTGAGAAATGTGTCCAGCAGCACAAGAAGGGGATGTTCTTTGTCTGTTGGAAATAGCAGTCAGTTCCTTCTGGGCCCTGTTTGCCCCAACCCAGGTTTGTGCTATCTCCAGAATGACAACTCCAAAATGAGTTGGGATATCTGCTTCTATCTGTGTAAATATATAGGTAATTTCCTTCCTTCCCCACCTGGCTTCCTGCATACTTGCTTTATCAGGGAAGATAAATAACTGGAAGATAAATAACTGAGGGCTGAGCCTGCCTCTCCAGTGTGATCGGGACGATGTGAGTGCTCCTGTGGTGTTACAGCAGGTTGTGGGATGAGTACACTGTGCTGGGGATGAGGACGATGAGAGAGCTAAGTGCTACTGAGAAAACAAACAAGACCTGGCCTCTCAGCCTACTGAGAGCATACAAAGTGCTGTGGTGCTTACTGCCAGATGCAGAAGGAAGGGCAACCAGCCTCAGTGGGAATGAGCTTTGGAGGGTCTGTAATCTGGAAGCCAAAGTTACTATTACAAGTTAAAAAAAGTCTGTAATAGCTCTGTGAAAGTATTACTCGTGTGCAACTGACCTGAAAGTTACTTACAATAACTTGACTTTTTGAATAGATGGGCTTAAAGTTGGAAAGATCAACCTGGCTTTTAAACAAGAGTGTTGTGTAATGTTCTTAACAGCATTGAAACAACAGCATATAAGAGGAGGCTCACATGAAAAAGTCTATTTTGAATATTCTCTTTTGCTTTTAGTGAGGCATATAGTTTGTCTCACATGAGACAACTGGAAGCAGAGGAAATTTACCTGCTGTTGAGTTACTTCCTAGTAATTCACATGATAAAAGGGTTCATTACTTCCCTTGATGGAAGTTAAATGTGGTAAGTCCAAGAAAATCTCATCTTTCTGTGAATAACCTTATCTGACTTGTTGCAGGGAATATTTAATGCAAATCAAATGAGCACCGTGCAGTTTTGCTCATTCCTAAAACAGCAGTCTTGATGTGCTGCATACCGGTGGCTCCATGTTTACAGGTGATGGCGGCAGGTCTTGAGCAGCACATGAGTACAGTGTTAACACGGAGCCTCCCTGTCACCCTTTTCCAAGGGATAGGAACAATTGGGGAAGGAAAAAATTATTGCTATTCCTGGTCAGCATGTAGAGATTAATGCTGGCAAGTTCAGTGTGTGATTCTTAGTGGCTGCAAATGCCTGAGGATCCTTTGATGTAGTTTTGGAGACAAGTAACTTCCTGCCATGCTGTCCCAAAACCACATATGGGGAAGGAATGTGCCTCATCTGAAGTGCCCTGTGCCTGTCTGGCCTGGAAGAGGGTGCCCAGCACTGCTGGGTGCTCTGCAGTGGCTCTCCAAATATGCAGTGAACTCTTGCTGTCCAGCTGTGCCCCCGCAGTCCTCACCTGAGCGGGCTGGGTTACTCAGAGCTGGTTAGGAGGTGCAGGGAGGTTTGGTGAAGCCTGGCGTTGGTAGTAGATACTGTGATCTGCTTATAGCACAAGTGTCAGCATGTCTTGTGCCTGTCACTTGGCTCTGCCGGGTAGGCGGGGCTCAGCAATGAATACCTGGCACCGGAGCTGGTGGCTGAGAAGCTTTATCTGCAGTTTCTGTCTTGGATCTGGTGTTGTTTTTGGTACCCGTGTTAAGAGGTTGTTTTGGTTGCCAGAAGAGCGTCAGGTATGCAGGCAGTTGTCCCACTTGTGCAAGCGTCCGTGCTAGTGTACAGGTGACTAATGCCTGGGGCCAGCTTCTGCCCCTGCCGCATTTCTGCCTGCTGCTGTTCACCACAGCACACAGTGGCAACCCAAGTGGGGTTAAAAGGAAGCCTGTTGGTCCACAGAATAAATATAATTGCTGGCAGGAGCAAGGGACCAACAGTGCCACGCAAGGTCCCTTCTGATGCTCTGTCCTGTGTGCTGTCAGACCAGTGATGTGAGGCTGGGGCTGACCCAACTCCTTGGCTGAAGAAAAAATCTGCGACCTATTCTCTTGGTCTTCCCGTACCTGTGTAAACTGGGAGGAGAAGGAAAATAGTGTCTGCTGCTTCCTGTGGGAAGTCATGGGACAGCTGAGTCTGGCAGGACCTCTGGAAGTTGTCTGAACCAACCCCCTGCTCAAGCAGGGCCACCTAGAGCTGGTTGCCCAGGAACGTGTCTAGGTGGCTTTTTAATATCCCCAAGGATGGAGACTACACCATCTCTCTGGGCAATGTATTCCAGTGCTCAGTTGCTCTCACAGTGAAAAAATGTTTCCTGACATTCAGAGAGAACCTCCTGTGTTTCAGGGTGTGCCCATTGCCTCTGTGTCACTGTGCACCACTGGAAAGAGCCTGGCTCCCTCCTCGTTGTACCCTCCCTTCAGGTATTTATACACATAAGGTTTTCCTTGGGCCTACTCTTCTCCAGGCTGAACTTTTCCAGCTCGCGCAGCCTTTCTTTGTAGGAGAGATCCTCCAGTCCCTTAATGATCCTTGTGGCCCTTCATTGGATCCTCTCCAGTATGGCCATGCCTCTTTTCTACTAGAGAGCCCACAGCTGGACTGGATTCAGGTGTGGCCTCACTAGTGCCAAGCAGAGGGGAGGAATCAGCTCTGTCCATTTGCTGGCCATTTTTCCCTCATGCACTGAAGATACTGTTTGCTGCCTTTGCTGCAAGGACATATTTTGCCTCATATAAATTGGATCATGAAGTGTTGGGCACATCTATAAACTTCTGCTAACTTGATTTTTTTTTATTTCAGGTTTGCTGGTCCCACCTGTGTAGTTCTGTTCCTTCTTCCCCCTTCCCCCCCCCCCCCCCCCCCCCCCCAAGGTTACATTTTTATGTGTTTTAAAAGAGGAAGGAAGAGATTTTAAAAGTTGCTGGTGTTTTCTTTATTTGTACTTAGATTTTTCACACAAGGATGTTTACCCTGTCCCTTTGCTCTGCCCTGCATTCTCACCCATACCATGTTTCTTTTTAGGTGGGAGAACTGACCCAACCTCTTACATACTTTATTTTCTAGCAGAAGAGCTGACACTGTTTTGATTTGGCCTTCCCAACATGGTGTGAGGATTTGATTTGCTCCAGCCAGGAGTTCCCATGCCAAAAATCTTGGCTGTTTTGGGATGGTTACATCCCAGATGATCCGTGGCTGCACCTGTGGGCCTGCCTGTGACTAAAATAGCACTTCTGTGGGTGTTGGTTCCATGGCAGCCTGTGGTAGTGGGAACAGGGCTTCCCTCACCTCAGTGTGTTTGTGCTCACTGCCCAGAGCAGCTTAGTGCAGGCAGAGGTGTGGTAGCTGCTGCACTTCCAGCCATGCAGAAGGCAGGGAGAGGATGTGGTGCTCAGAGGATGAAGCCACCGAGCAAAGTGGGATGGGCATTTGCCTTGGATTAAACGCTCGTGCCTGCCCTGGAGAAGAAACGTGTCCTGGTGCAGGTGTCACCTGGCCTGCAGGCAGGGGGGCTGGGGAGCAGGGACAGGGAAGCTAGGGGGCAGGGACAGGGAGGCTGGGGAGCAGGGACAGGGAGGCTGGGGAGCAGGGAGCGGTGGTTCTCTGCCTCTGCGAGGCAACACCCCACCCCGGCTGCTACAGAAACAGCCAAGCATCCTTGCTGAGATAAGGGCTCCTTTGTTGCTTCACTTCGTAGGAATGCCTAAACCTGCCTTCTCTAACAAGTTTGGAAGGAAAAAGGGCAGGTGAAGGAGAAGAGGAATATGAGTCACAGAGAAACAACTGGTTCAGGGCAATTCGAGAGAAGCTCAGGGCAGGGTTTGGAGACTGCTGTGCTGTTTTCCTCTTGACTCGCTGTCTCTACAGCTTTTCCTCCTCTTCAATCAGAGATTTGGTAATCAAGCCTGACCTCACATTTCCCACAGAAGCAGCACTCTCAGCTCTCTCAAGGGGAGGGAGGACAGTGCTGGGGGTCTCTGTGGAAATCCATCTCACCCATAGCATGCTTATGCACTGGGAGCACGCTCAACACTGCTGTGGCTCCAGGAAGGCTGCACCAGACTCCTCTTTGCCCCAGTCCTTCACTGTACAAAGTGCATGACCCGTACAATGGTGCTACCTGGAGGTTAAGAGCTGTATTTTGTGGGTATTGGGATGTGGGGAGGAGGCAGTGGCTACCTGTTAGTGACCAGGCAACCAGGGCTGTCTTTATGCATGGAAAAGTCAAAGCAGAACTACAGCCAAGTTTTTCATGTAAGGGCAGGAGGGGAGCTGAACCAAGGTTAAATAATAAAGTAATGCTGCAGATTGGATTTTCCTTACAATTTGTGTAGCTGCTTGTGCTGGGAATGGCAGAGGCCGTGGTGGGAGGGAGAGGGTTTCCCATGCTCTGCCTGCCTTGCAGCTAGCGGCTGCCAGGGCTTTTTTAGCAGGTGGATGTAAGGGTGCAGCTTATGCTCTGCAAAGCTCTAACCAGGCTAAATCCCTGCTGCGTCAGTGCCTGCCTGTCTCCAGATGGCATCTGCCCGGCTCAGCCGCCTGCTCGGCAGTGGCCGTGTCACCGGGTCAGCCATGGGCCATTCCCTGCGATGGGACTGGGCTTCAGTGGAGCCTCGTTCACAGTGCAGTGTGTGATGCAGCCCTCAAGGAAGCTATTCAGGGCCTTCAGAAAGCTTCCCCCAAATCTTTGAGTCCCCTGCCCTGCCCAGATTCATTCATCTGTCAAAGACGCCATTGATCTCCCTTCACACATGCTGCAGTTCCCTGCGCCTTTGCTCGGCACTGTCAGTAACTTGAGCTGTGCTTGGTAGATTTCCAGTGCAGCTTGATTTAAGAGCAAGGTGGGGTAATGGGTGCTGCAAGAGCTGCTCTGGTCACCCTCTGTGAAGGGGGGAGCTCCCTGGCAGTAGCACCACAGCCATTTTCTGTCCTTTCCTGTGCCGAGGCAGGCGCTGTGCAGAGCTGCTTCACTGTGCTCCACTGAGGAGAAGACATGAAACTCCCTGTAACTGTGAGGGAGGACAACTCCTCCAACCCAGGGAACAACCAGTTTCTGCTGTTTGCCTATAAACTGAGGACAAAGAGGAAAACTTCAGGTTTTAGGTGTCGCAAATCGTTTTTGCAACAAAATTCTTAGTTCAAGTAAAAAAAAAATAAAAGCCCTTTTAGGGAACCATTATCCTTGTGCATCCCACAGCAAACTAATGTGAACATGGATGCACAATTCACTGGGAATCTTAGAGATCTTTTCCAACCTTAATGATTCTATGAAACTCATGAATGTGACCTGATAAAATGCTTAGGGTAAGTGACTGTCAGTTGTTTTCTGTCCCATGGGGAAGTTGTTCAGTGACCTGGTGTTACCAAGGGAAATGCTAAGCTGTTAGTGAGACCTGGCTCTGGGCTGTGTTTCTCCACCAGAGTACAGTCACTGTGGTCACTAATACTTGGTGGGCAGCCAAGCCTGCACTTAAGCAGCATGTGGTTACTTGTTGTTTTTGTCTCTCAAGTTTCAACTCTTCACAGATAAGAAGCTTTAAGATGTCATTCATGTTTTGGATTTGCTGCTTGCAACAAAGGACTGCTCCAAACAGAGGAGCACTGCTCAGCCCCAAACATGTGCCAATCACAGGTCTGGGTTTCTCGCTCTTATAAGTAAAAGTTTCCATACCTGGAGAAAAGTCAAGTAACTTTCCAGCAGTCCCAAAGCACTTTGCAGAGTGTGCTGGGTATCGTTTTGCTCAGGATGGAGACATCAATGAAGTTATGACTTGTTGAATGTCAGGCTGAGGGTTGGACGCAAACCTTTTCTGCTGTTTTGCATGCAGATGTTTTACATGATGGACTGCGGCCCTCCTTCGGTGAAATGATGCCAGCAGTGGAGGAAGAAGAGTTTGCCTCCCCTTTCCAAGAGCCACTGCCTTGCCCTGCAGAAGGGGCTCCCAGCAAACACATGGTTGTATGCAGAAAGAGTTGGACATTGGCTTCTGGTTGGTCTTCACAGTGACATCCTACCCTGGGGCTGGAACTCACTTTTGCTGAATCCACAACCTTTGCAGGATCCACAACCAGGAGAGAGGATGTATCCCATATTCCTTCTTTCCTCTCTCTGTTTTAAGCCTGGGCTTTTCACCCACAGTCTCTCTAGAGATTTTCTTTAGTCTGAGTCTGTAGGAATGTGGCCCTTCCTCTTGGTGGGGAAGGAAGGAGATGGCATCCACCTCCTCTCCTGGCCAGAGACAGCTCAGGCAGCCCATGCTGCCATGCCAGTGAGCTGGGTTGGAGGGCAGATCTAAAGAGCAAGTGCAGAAGAGGAGCCAGACCTCAGCAGGCATCTGGCTCTTTCCCAGCACATTACCATGGTATGCAGTGGCACAGCTGCCTCGCCTGTTTTTTGTAAAGTACAAAACTGGTAGCTGCTTATTTATCTCATGAGCTGAGGGAAGTGCTAAGAGAGCAACCTTTCCCCTGCAGGCTGTATGTGTGGGTTTTTGCTTTTAACAGGGAGAGAAGAAAGATTTAAAGATATTTGATCTTCAATCTAGCTCTGAGTTGGTTGAATATTTACTTTATTGTACATGCAGTTAGTTATTGAAAGTCTTATCGTGGAAGCAAATCAGACAGGAGGCTCATGGTTCAAAGCCAGGAGGCACCCAGACCTGGAGAACGTCACAAGGAGACTCTGCCACACACAGAGAAACCTGCCCATTGCCATAAGCTCACCTATGTCAGACTTTCCATGGTGCAAAGGGCAGATCATGGTGCAGTCACCGTGTCCTCCAGGGCCTTTCTGCATGGAACCCTTCAGCCTGCGGGTACCGAGAGCGGCCGTGTGGTGCCAGAGCCCCTGTTTGCTGTGTGAAGCTGCTGCCACACAGGACAAGAGAAATGTTGCATGTGTTTCTGAAATGCTGTAACTGCCCAAAGCAGGAGTTTTACAGAAGCCCTGTAGGCAGGCAGCTGTGTGAGCCAGGAGAGATGGGGTTCTGTTGTGGGATTCTCTGACGCCTGCTGCAAGCTGGCTTCCTTCATCAGCCTATTCTGCCATGAGGTTGATGGCTAGATTTTATTTACTATTTCTATCTTCACAAGACTTCTGCACGCTTCAAGGCTTCTGATTTTATTTTTTTTTTTTCCCTTATTATGTTAAAATATGGTGGGCAGATTCAAAACCTGTTTAAGCATGTCAAACAGGAGAGAAGGACTGCTTTCCTCAGAAGACCTGGCTAAAGTCGTAGTTCTGAGTCTTGCAACGCAAACTGAATAAGAAACCAAGAATGAGCAGAGCTCTTGGAGAAGGCAAGAATATGGCTGGAAGCTATGCATGGGGAGACTCCCACCAGAAGTGTGAATTCATTTTTGGGTGCAAATACAGTGCTGTGTACCTGTCTGCAGGTGGGCAGGATGGTGCTGTATTTACCCAGGGTGAGGGCAATGTGCTGCTTCAGCAATGCCTCCCAAAAAGCAGTGGGGAGTGAATGGCATGGTTGGTTATTAATTTTCTTCTCAGCCAGATTCTGCCCCTCTCATGTTTTGCTGTCATTTTTTTTGGGTTGGTAAGACTACACAACATTTCTCTTCAGCAGAGAAGTCAGGATGGTTAATTTGCTCTGGCAGCCCACAGAAGAGGAATCCTTTTCCTGGCTATTAGAATGGCAGCTGGCTGCAGAGGGCCATGAAAAAGGTGCTGCTGGCTCTTATGTATTTGGCGTTTTACTTAAAGCTCCACCTTCCCAGAGTGAAATAAAGTACATCAAAATGTTAGTTTTCATTATACAGTTAGTGGTTTGGGAGGAAGACTGAAACACAACCCTAAAGGCTCCCAGTCTGAAGGAGAAGCCAGGTGCATTATATGTAAATTCTTGCTTTGAATTCTGACCTTTACATTCTTGAGAGTCAGCAGCTCTGTGCAAAGTGCTACACTGCTCCTGCTTTTTATCTTTTGTTTGGCAGCTCTGGTGTATTTCCTGGTTAAGCCACGGTGTAACTTAATGGCTTAGGGGCTTTGATGTGCTTTCCAAAGCCTGATACCACTGCCTTGGGTTCATCCCCACTCTCTAACCATTGGTTCTCTTCTCCCTGGATCAATTCATCACCCTTGGCCTCCATACCAAATAGTACAATGGCCTGAAAGTATACACCCTTTAAGCCCCCTCTTCTTACTAATTTAGGAGGATCTTTCATTGCCAAAGCTCTGTCAGTGAAGAGCTGGGGCTAGCCTGGGCAAACCCAGCCTCTCCCTTCCAGGTGGCTGCTGGTGTGGTTGCTGCTGGAGGCACTGCCTGGGCTCCTGCCAAGGTCCAGAAAAGTGTGAGCTGCTGCCTGCTTGGATGGAAACGGGGAAGAGCTGTGGCCTCTGATATGGCACCTGAGCCTGCAAGGCAAGAATTACAGGAGGGCTCACAAGGCTGTCATCTGCACTGCTGAGTACTGGCAGCCACGTCTAGGGGTGATGGTTTAACCTGCAATGCTGCAAGAAGGGAGGGGAAGACAGCTAGGGAAGGGGCTGCAAAGGAAAAGCAGGGAGAGAAAGGCCTGGAAGTGAGATAAGAAAGAAGAGAGAAAGATAGAGCAACAAACAATAAAGTAAAATGGATTAGAAAAAAGAAGAACCAGGATTTGAGATGTGATCAGGGTGGTCTGGGATGACTCTTGTCCTTCTGGACATTTTTTTTGGTGGGGTACATGCCAGTGTCTGGCCAACCTTGGGCCAGGAGCTGCTGCTCACAACCAGCCCTTTGCTGATGAGGTGATGGCAGAGAGGGGGTGGTTTGGGATGGGTGTGGAGTGGGCATGGATTTACTGATGGGCACAGCCCAGCCCCTGGGGATGAAAGGTGCAGGAGAGGGGGGAAAGCACTGCCCACCCCTTGGAGAGGCCAAGATTGCCTTCATGCCATCATCTGTGGGATAAAGTGCCAATGAGTCCTTCGGCCAAGCAAGTTATCTGCTGCAAAAACCTGGCTCACAGAAGAGGTTGCAGGGGTGAGTTGTCTCCAGAGTTTACAACAGAATAGCAGGGTAATGTGGTAGAAAATGCTTAAAGTTTATGGGTTTTGTAGCCTTTCACACTACAAAATCACCTATTTCCCCTCTCAGCATAGGGCCAGCCCTAGGGTTGCACTGCCAACAGAGAAAATTGGGCTTTGGATGAGATCTGCACCTGGGAAAGCGGGGGATGCCCAAGCATAATGAATGTGAAATTAGCTGCATCTTGGAGAAGGAATTTGACTCTGCATTATTGTGTGATAAACCACGCCCACCCACTTTACCAGTTGTGTTTGTAGTTTGCTTTTGAGGTTTTTTTAAACATAAAGACATGGTTGCTGGTGGTGTGGCAAAGTATAGATGTAATTTTTAACATCTGGGCCTGACTTAGCCTCATTCTTAGGGGTCTGATCACTAATGAAGGGCAAGCTGGTACATGGCTAAATACCCAATAACCTTAAAGCACCCCTGAGTGTCTACAGCCTGTTTTACACAGCTGCTTGTCGAGGTTTTGAGTAGGGAGGTAAGCTGCAAAATAACTGCTTGAGGTCATGGAGCAACTGTCCTTCAACAAGGCAAAGCTAGATGTGTTATCATGCCCTAGCAGTGCTCTGCCTGTTTGCAATCTTCCTGAACTTAGAAGGAGTATTTAGTGTGTAAAACCAGGGATCTGGTTCCAAAGGGTATCACCTTTCACAGCACATCTTTCAAAACGCTGGGGAGCAGAGGACTGCTGCAAAGAGCAGCTCCCTGGGGACAGTCCCCACGTACTGCCTCTGGGTAGTGGTGACACCTCATCGGACTGAGCGGGGGGGAGGGTCAGGCTCTCTGCTGTGGCCATGCAGCTGTGAGGGTTTTTACGTTTTGTATCCATGGCTGGACACCCACAAGTTGCACTGTCGCTACACAGGTACATCATCAGCAGTGAGCAAAAGCGGGTGGACCAGGACCTGCTTCCCTCTTGGAATAGCCAGAAGCACTTGACTATGATGAGGCTGTCCCGGTGGGGAAGGAGAGCCAGACCTAACCCAAGGACCCTGCAATGCCTCCTGCTTCTGGCTGAGCTTGTTTGGCCCCAGCCTGGTAGCTCGATATCGGGGAATGGAGTGCAGCTGGCTGCTGAGAGAGGAGGGGTGGCACAGGGATGCTCCAGCAGCTAGGGAGGTAGGGACAGTGCTGCCATGCAGTGACACAGGCAGACCTCTGATGCTACTAGCAATACTGCACTTAGGGGCCCTGCTGGCTTAGGGGCCACCATGGATCAGGTCTTGATATGGCCTTGACCCGGGACCCCAAAACCCAGATCTCTTTCTTTTCTTGTTAGCTATTAGCTATTATTAACTGATGGGTTTAGTGAAGCTTAGCATCTTTAGCCATAAGGAGGTACTTGGCAAGTTCTTTTGCATCCCCTAAGGGCAAGTGCCCTCTGTCCTTGCCCTCACTGGGATAAACACTTTCAAATTAGAGGGCCTCATTGACAAACAAATTCCCTCCCTGTTCCGGTAAGCAGTTTCCACTCAGTCACTGGATGAGCGTGCTGCCTTACAGGACTTGGATGTGCTGGCAAAAGTGGGATGGAAATCTCAGCCCTGGCTTCCTTTGCCAGCCTTTCTGGCATTTGCCATTTCTCTGGCTAACAAGGCAAGCTGCCTCCTCTGGCGTCCTGGTGTGAGCCAGCAGAGCCCACACAGCCTTCAGAAGCCAGGTTTTAACTCAATTCCTGCCTTGCTGAGGGGGAATAAGTGAAGAGCTCAACTGTCAGTGCTCTCTGACCTGGGGATCCTGCCAACCTCTTGCAGCCCTTTTCCTCAGTATCCCATTTTGAAATCGACTCCTGGGTCTGGGTTGAAGCCCTCGGTGCTGCTGTGCCAGTCCCTGCTGCAGGTCTGGCCTCATGGGAACCCCAGAATCAGCGGGTGCCTGTGTGAGCTGGAACACGATGCCTAAGCAAGGTCACGGTGTAATTTGGTTTCCTGAGCCTGCACTGTGTTTTAGGGCAAGGCCTATGAACACATCCCTAGGCTCCAGGTGCTGTATAACGCACCTGAGCTGCACAGCATTCAGTAGATGTTTGCTCCATCTGGTTTTCCTTTGATGAAACAAAAGGACTGTGGTGATTAGGGCTGAGTCATAACCAGCCTGGCCGATTTGTAAATTGCCATGTCTCTAACCAGAAGCCTGTGCCAAGAGAAGCAGATGCTCATGGCTGCTGTGCTGGGAAGGTGACTGGAGCTCCAGGACACCTGGTAGGGCAGCAATAAACCACCTTTTATTAGCTGCTCTGAAAACAGGTTCTCCCATCTGAACCTTGGCCAGATTACAAGCAGCATGATGAATTAGTACCAGTTAATGTGCTCATCATAACTACTTCAAGGGAAATTACTAGGAATCACAAATGCACTATTCATTTAAATATTATTCATTGATTTTAACTAGCCACAAGCGGGCAGGTGGGAAGGAATGCAGGGAGTAAACAGTGATTAGCTGTACTTGACAAGGCTTCATGGTTTCATGCAGGGAATGCCCCTGGATGTCAGGGCATGTCCTGTGGTCTCAGCATGAAGGAAGTGGTAATTTTAAATATCACAGCTGTCAGGCCAGGCACATGTGACATGGGGGCTGAGAGCTGGAGCTGCCTGGGTGGTTGCCTGGTGCCAGATAGCCAGCCCACACCATCCTTGTCTAAGCACTTTGGGGTGAGAGATCCCCTTTAATGAGAGAAATAAGGTCCCTCATCTTGGTCTGTATGGATGCTCAGGCCTCTCTGGGCTGAATCCACTTTGGACAAACATCAAAGGCTTATCTAATTTTGTCTTTGCTTCCAGCCATGTAGGCTTTCCTCCCCAGTGGACCTCTCCAAGTCACATTAGCACAACAAAAATCAGTTCTGTATCTCTTAAAGGGCAGCTCACCCACGGCAGCACCGCTCTACAGATGCTTTGCAGAACTTCTGAGCATGCCAAAGTGGCTCTTTTAATATTTACACTGGCAATGCCCCTCACCAGCAAAGGCACAAGCCTTATAAAAGTGTTGGGGCGGTGGCTCAGTGGTGAGTGGCCACTGGTGGGGATGAAGGGCAGGTCCTGCAAGCTCAGAGGAATGTCCCTTGTTCACCAGGTCTTTACTTACCCTGCAAATGGGAACCTAAATACTGCACCTCACATTCCTCTTGCACCCAGCTCCACCCTGCCACGTGCCTGTGGCTCAAGCAAAACACTGCAGAGGCTGAGGCTATAACAGACCTCAGATAGGTTTGAGGCTAAAGCCACAGAAATGGTGCTTTTTGAAAGTCTTCCTGAGAGAAGAAAACCAAATAAATACTATTTTTTTTTTCTTTTGCTACAGTCATTTCCCTGATGAGTAAAAGCAGTGCTTGTGCCTCTGAGCAGAGCAGCCAAAATGTCAAGGACTGGTACAGTCAGTACCTGTGGGGCTAAACCTGCTTCAAAACCACTCTAAAGCACGTAGATTTGGGTAAAGATGTGGGTCCTCCTTCTGTGGGCTGCACAGGGGGAAGCTGCCAAGCTGGAGGCATCCACAGAGGCACAGGAATGACATCTGGAACCCTGCAATATGAAAATAGGCTGGGAATGTGGGGATGTTTGCTCAGGTGTCTCCTGCTAAACTTGCCACTCTGAAAGATGCATTGATGAGCAGCCCCAGCCACAAGTATGGTCTGATCCAGCCCAGCAGGTGGTTTTCCCCAATTCCATGACACCTCATCCATGGTGGATTTTGGTCTGGCTAGGCAGGCAGCATCTACCAGAGAAGGGCACTTCAGGCCCCACAGTGTCATTTTACACCCACTTGCCTGGTTGTGAACACCCTGTGGGACTTGAAGGTGCTTTTTCAGCAGGCTGAAGTCTCAGAACAGAGCTTTTTTTTTAATAAATTAAAAAAAAAAGGCAAAAAAAAAAAAAAAAAAGAATTTACCCAGAGGATCATTGAGCACTGGAACAGGCTTCCCAGAGAAGTGATCACAGCACCAGCCTGGCAGAGTTCAAGAAGTGTTTGGCAATGGTCTCAGGAACTTGGTGTGACTTTTGGGGTGTCCTGTGCATGGCCAGGAATTGGACTCGATGATCTTTGTGGGTCCCTTCCAACTCAGCATATTCTATGATCTATGATTCTTTGAGTCTGTGATCCATAGCTTCTCAGGGTTTTTGGCTTTTCTGATTTCTGCAGTACATGAGCTTTTCTTCTTCATGCTGAGTATTCCTGGTGGGAATCAGAAATAGCTCAAACCTGTCCATAATTCATCTAGCATGTTTGTAAAGTTGCTGTTTCCAAACTTGCTGCAGTGTCCACATCTAAGCAAGCAGTGGCGGACAGAGCATTCCATGGGCCACACATCCTGCTGTGCCCTAAAGAGGCTTTCAGCTCTGAGTGCCTGTTTGCTTACTGTAAAATTTAGTAAGGGCCCCTCTGTGCAGGCCATGTGGCTACAGGATTCATGGAAGATTCACTATTTGGAAACAGCCTTTGAGCTAAGGACCAAGAGCAGGAGAGGTACGTACAAGTGCCAAGGGGAACAACATCTCTTCTGGGGTCACAGAGAGGAGAAAAGAACAAGGGTGGCACTTAGCTGGCACTCATCACAGTCAGCAAAAATGCATCCTCCTTACCTTTTTTCACAAGGAAAGGAAACTTCCACAAATTTAAAATTGCAGTGTTTAAAAGTATCTTTTTTTTACCCTGTTTAGTGGGACAGAAAGAGCTTGTGCTTTGCCCTTCTGCAGCTTCACAAGCAAATGGAGGTAGCTGAAGCTTCTTGATGTCTGGGATATGGAAGGGAGGCACCTCTGGACTTGTGCAATGCTCTGGTACAGCATAACCCTGCATATCCTGGGGTAATGCTCTTTGCTTGCATTGTCTCCAGCTGCTGGAATGAGGGAAGGGAGTGCCAAGTGGGAACAGGTTCCTTATTTTGCCTAATTTCCTTTCCTGTACCTAAGTTCTTTCAGGGAGCTGGAGAATAGCAACCATGCTATTAGTTACCCACACCCCTTCCCAGTTTCAGACAGCCACTGAGATAGAAATATACAACTAATGCAGGAGGAAACAGCATGAGCCTTTGTCTCTTCCTGAGTGAGGGCTGGACAATCCTCCAGATCTTACTGTTGATGCCACGTAGTGTGGCAGTTGAAAAATGACAGGAAGGGGAGTAAGAGGCTCAAAGCCTGCCCCTACAGATGGAGAGCTCTGCCCAGGATGGGAGGAGGGCTGAGAGACCTCAGTGTGGTCAGGAGATGCTGTGGGACAGACTTCAGCACTTCAGTGTTCCACATGCCTCTCCCAAGCTGCTGCTGTGGACATGAAGCAGCTCCTCCTCTGGCCAGTGCTGTTGGCATAGTGGTCTCTTCCAAGGGCATTAAAGTCACCCTTTACCATGCAGTGTCTGTCAGTGTCCCTTGTGGGTTCCTTGGCACAAATATCTGTCCCCATCACTCTCTGTGTTTCCTCTAAAAATGTGAATGGGTCCTGCACTTCCCTAACACACTTAAACTCTTCTTCTCTGCTGTGTGCTGCCTCCTGCAGCTTCTTCACCAGTTATACTCAACCTCCCATGGAGTACTCACTGCTAGTCATGCCCTGCGGTCCTCAGCGTCACCTTTCCTCATCACAGTATCTCTTGATTACCCCCACCAAGTGCCTGTGGTTGAAAGGGGTGTGTCAGTGACAGCACAAGTCCTGACATTATTTCTGTGTTACATATGCAGTCTCTCATCTGCCTTAATGCCAGTCTGCTCTGGCAGCAAGAGAAAGGTTTGTGAGCTTCAGGCACTCTCACTGTCCAGAAGAAAGGACAGTGAGAAACCTGCACACTGATATCTGCTATTATAGAGGTGATCCCCTTCCATTTGAAGTGCACTATGCTTTAAATTAAAGTAAAAAACCTGCAGGAATAGCTGAGCTCCTTGCTCCACGTTCTATCTTTTATGAGATAGCTAAATACTGGTTTGATAAAAGGACATCTACGTACACAACCATTCCAAAGTTTCTCCTTCTTGAGAGATTTTTCTCCCTATATTTCCCATATTCCTTAGCTACAATTAAGCACATCAATTGATTCAGCTATAACTGAAGTGTTTGGAGTGATGGTTGTTAACATGTTGTTAGATCACTAATTTAAATGCAGGTAAAGACAATGAAATTGTACGTGATGCTACTTTCTTACTTCTGCAAAGACAGTTCCTTTAAAAAAGCCAAGTTGAAAAAATAGTGAGTGTACAGGAAATGTACATTTCAGTGGGCAAAAGTTATCTGTAATTATAGAAGTTATCTAAAATAAATCTATTTACACTTAAAGGTTAAACACTTTAAGGAGGACAGCTCTGTTGGGAATGGTTCTGCCAGTCTGGAATATGATCAGATACTGTGATTACTATAATTTAAAAATGTGGTTTAAAGGATGAAAAGGGGTGAAACCTCCGTGAGCCTTTCTCCTTCCCACCATGCATCACAACCCCAGCCTTTGCTTCTGAGGGGATCTGAAGCTTACATTTTTACACAGTAATGATAATTCTATAAAATAATCAGTGTATTTTAGTGTGGATGCCGATTTTAAACCCTTCAGCCCGAAGGCTTTGTATTTTAGCTGTGGGAAATACTGAACTAGAAATTACACAGGCAAAATTTTCCCTGAGGAGCCAGCTTGGTTCAGCCCCCACCTGCCAGCAAGGCTGAGGGTTCTTTGTAAAGCCAAACCTCAGCCATGTGGGGACATCCCTGCGTGTAGGACCACATCTGTTGACAGGGGACAGTGGGAAGGGCAGTGCCATGGGTGCCTTGTGTGTGCTGGGGGTTGGTCACCCGGGTTTGCAGCTGGACAGCGATGCTCTGGAAATCACAGCAGACCTGAGCACCTGGGTTTGGCAGAGGTGAGATGGTGAGAGGCTGTGAGGTTTTTTTTATTTTTGAAGCCTGTGGCATGGAGAAAATAAGTGGTGGGACGGGATCCCACTTTACAGCTCCACCTTTGAGTGCCCTGCCATAGCATCTCTGCTCCATGCTGCAGGACAGTCAGGTCACTCCCAAGGCATCGTTGCCTGAGGGAGAGGTGGGTTTCATCCCCAGGCTTTAGCTATAAGCTTATTTAGCTCACTAAGAAGCCAGTAGTTTTTTCATCTTTTAAAATTTGTCATTTGCCCAGCCAGTTTCCAGTGCTTATCCAAGAGGAATTCAAACCTGTTGCCAAACTGCCTTTCTCAGCTGTTTTTTTGATGTGTATGAATGTGGAGGAAGCACACACCAAAACCACCGGAACAAGCAATGGTGGAGGCAGGTATGAAAGACACTTGGTTAAAATGCAAGTGCAGTGTTTTGCAAAAGCTTCAATTAGTTTAATTGTTCCTGTTGAATTAATGCAATCCTACATTTAGATAAGCTCCTGAGGTATGACTCTTAAACTAGTTTTCTTAGGAGAGTATCAAAGTCTGGCTGACTCTTCTAATTTCTGGCTTTCTCACTCTAGACAATGCTGAAAGGGATGATGCAAAATCATCCCAGCTGTTTTGATGTAACCACCACAGCTTAACCAAGCAAAGGCATTGTCCCTTGTTCCCCAGCACATGTTAAACCAGTCTTAGTGGGAAGCTGTCCTAGGGCCAGCTTGCCTTGCCTAGTTATAGCATGTTTTGTCCTCAGACACAGGATCAGTTTAGGGGAACACACCAGCCAAACATCTTCACGTTGCCTTTAATCAGTGGCAAAGGAAGACTTTTTCCGGTGTGCAATTTGACTCAGATCTTATTCTCTTCCAATTCTGGGAGCTAGTTTTGAGAGAAGAAGCCCCCAGAAGCGAGCATTGGTCATGGTTGAGGGAGTATGTATGTGCCAACCCTGCTCATCCCATCAAGGTGTTGTAAGTGTGAAAATCACTGCAACAAAACCACGGAGCTGCATTAATGTCAGCAGTGGGGGAAAAGCTGGCAGTGCAGTAAAGGAAAAAGAGTGTGCCAACACTTAGGAGCCTCAAAATCTTCATCCAGTGGGCAAGACTTTTGAGTGTCCCTCCTCTTTTGAGAATATGACACATTTACACATGTTGCAGTATAAACAGACAGGACTCTTGTTCCTTCATGCAGAAAAGCCAATCTTTGATGTTACAGCCCATTTTAAAACAGTTTTCAAAGACATTGTGCTTAATTGGTTAGTAACTTTCTTGCCACTCAATTCATTGGTTAGCAGGTGCTTGTGTGTGTACCTGCTAAGACTCTCTTTACCCAGGTGTTTACATATTTTCTTTGTGGATTCTCATGGGACAGACTTTTTGTTTTTACAGGTGTGAATGGTTCTCTTACCAGAATAGATTGTTGTGCTAACTGATTCTCATTCTCATGATTCTTTCACATGGGAAAGCATAGCTAGGTGCTAGCTGCACTAGGCTGAAGTAAAAGGCTTAAGCCCTGATTTTATAAGGCCTTTCTTTTATATGATTTCTACCTATATGCAACATACACAGGAACCAGTCTTCCCTTCACTGAAGGCTAATACTAGCCCAGTGGGCTTCCCCTGCAGAAAAGCTATCTGTTGTGTTATCATAGAGATGGGAAGGTTAAGGTTGTCCTGTGTGCCATATACAAGGCAGCTCTGCAAGGGCAAAGTGTATTACAGGCCCTATGCAGGCAGCAGCTTCCTAAAATCCATTCTCAAGTTGCAAAGCACACAGAGAGGTATGTTCCTTTGAGGTATCTCAAACTGAAACAAAACCACTGCATTTAGTTCAAACAAATGGCATTTGTGTATGTGCTGTTGCCTAAATCCCGACTCAAGATCCCCAAGGAAAATCTGGGGATGATTTTCCAGATTGATGATCATCAAAAATGATCCAGTTGAAGGGCTGCATATTTGAAGTGGAGCCTCCCGCTGGTGTGTGCCCTTGCCTGTGCTCTCACAGGCAGGAATGCCTCCAGCGGGATGAACCAGCTGTGGCAGGCATCGCCCTGGTTTACACGGCCTGACCCCAGCTGGAGGTCAGGCTCTACGTGACTTGGGAACACACCACGGTTTTCTCCATGGCACAGCAGCGAGTGCTGTGTGCTGTATTTTGACGAGTGAGTTGAAAGGATCGCTGTCAAACAAGCAGCATTGCGTGGAGAGCACTGCTGTGATGCAGAGGGGTTTAGGTACGTAACTCCTGACGCAGCTGCTAATAGACACAATAAACTGGTTTTGCATCAGTCCCTTATACTTTATCCATCTGCTTTCCCTGGAAAACAATGCTCAGCTCTGTGGAGAGCCACTGCAACCTGTGGAGTGAGCAGGGCCAGTCTGGAGCTGTGCCCTCCAAGCACAGGGTATGGATATGGTGGAGAGTGGATGCTGAACCTCTTCTTGAATGCCTTCCTCCACAGCCAGGGCTGCCCTGAGAGCCAGTTTGGTCCTTTTAAGAAAACTGCTGTGCTCCTCAATGGGAATTTCGGTATTTAAAAGACCATCTTGCAATTTCTCTAATCCTTCTGTCAAGACCTCAGCAGTGACCAGGGTGTGCTTGATCCCTGCCCAGCTGCCCAGTAGTTTCATCCTTTAATTCAGGTTAATGCTCCAAAGAAGTACTGTACTCATCCCTGTTACACAACCACAGTTTGGAGGCATTTCAGGGCTGGCATACCTTATTTTAGCATCAACTCCTCTTAAAACTATTAAGTTTCTCATGCTGTTTGCCTCATGTTGATTTATTTTATGAATCAAAGGAAGATAATTTCTCCAGGCTGTAAGGTGTAAAAATCTGTGTCATAAGACTGTGGCTATAGCTTATTCTCTTACTTTTTTTGCTTTCCTTGCTAAGAGGTGAATTTTATTTTTTAAATGACTAGCAGTTTATGGAGAGATTTTAAAAAGTAAGCAATGCATATGAGTACTCATTGTCTGAATTCTTCAAACTTCTAAAAAAGTGCAGCCTGCATCCTCCATCTCATTTTCCTCTGCTTTCTGGCTACTGACAAACCTTCCTCAAGCACAGTGCGCTTGTGGCTTCACAGATGCTGCCTTCTTTCATGGTAGAGCCCCAAATCCCTACTAGCAGTGCAGGATTTAGGAGAGGAGGAGGTGTGGAAGGGCCTTCATCTCACAGGAAGCATTCTCCATCTCCCTCCCCTTCCAAGACCACTGCTACTCTTTTTGGCAGCAACCAGTGAGGAGCTCCTGCTGGGAGCCCCCTCCTTTGCACTTAAGGTGCATGGAAGAAAAACAGAGCCCCGTAGTTGGCAGAGTGGGTTGGTGCCACGTATTCAAACCTCCTCTAGAGTATAATTAGCAGAGTGAGGGGAGCTCCTTAGGTGTGCCTTTCCAGTGAGCAGGCTCCTCAGTGCTCACTCACACTTACCTGGATGGCAGCAACTTATGTGATGATTGTACACAAATATGTTATTGGTCTATAGTTTACACACAAGTGCTGAATCAGAATATGCTGAACAGAGGAAAGATTTTCTTGAAAACATCTTTGCATTTCAAGAAGAATTTGCCTCTGCACTTTGAAAAACACAACAGCTGTGGCTGCCCCACTTGCGGCCGTGCTCTTGGACCTTTCTTTCAATCTGCAAATCCACACTTTTTGTTTTTTTCCCCAGCAGTACAGTTTCAAGCACAGAAAATTTAAGGCTGCTGACAATAGAATGGCTTTTCTTAGACCTACTTCTTGGACCTACTAGATGTGACCTGTGACTTCCTGGGGCCCAAGGCCCCACAACTCTAGACTGCACGACCCAGAGAAGAGATGAGTCTCCATCAAAATTTAGAAGGATGGCTATCAAATGTGACAGTTGAATTGGCTAGATTTATTGAGAAACTAAATTTACTTTCTCAAAGTTTGCATTGCAAGCATGCCCTGAGCTTTTCCCAGGCCATTCAGACAGAGATAAGGATTTTTCTGGAGGATGAATAAGCATAGTTTCAAGTCCATAAAGAAAACACCAGCCAACAGGAGCCGAAAAAAGTGTGGGAAGCGATGTTTTATTTTAAAATGTTTGAAGCGTGAATGTGCTCAGTTAAAGTAAGACTGTCAAAAATACCACCAAGTGCCTAAAGCCCACTGTGATGTTAGCTTATTGAAATTCTCCCATGTTCTCCTGCATATTTCTGTTCTTGGCTAAGACACAGCCCAACCCATCAGTCGACAGGGAGAGAAGGGTGTTCCTTCCCTCCCTGCTGGGACTCACTGGGCAGCTGGCATGGCACTCCTGGTGTCACTTCCTTTGATGTATACTGTAGCCAGCTCCCCTGCAGATTGGAGGAGCATTTCTGATGGCAACCTGCACCCGGGTTTAGCCTGAGCTTCCTGTAGGGGTAGTCCTGTCTCAAGGCAGAAGGCGATGCCTTCCAGCCCCTATGTTACTATCATTCATATGAGCATGGCTGTAGAAAAAAAACCAACTTAATTCCAGACAAGTTAATGAATTCTCATCTTCAGCTCTTAGTCCTTTAAATAGCAGGACAGGAAATATGAGTAACTTGCAACATCTGACAGAAAAGGAAAGTAGCTACTTCATTCTTTTATGGCCTGTTACTCTATTGAACAATGACGTGAAAATATGTTGGGACAAACCTGATGAGGTGCTCTCTGCCACCAGGTGCCCATTAGGCTGTTTGTTTTTCCCCTGTTTAAAGGTGTCATTTGCCTTATGATGGATCCTGAAAATACCCAAGGTAACCACATGCCCAGCATTGGCTGAGAACCCAGAGTAGAGAATTGTTATTGCCAGGTCTGCCCAATGATTTGACATCTGGAAATTATCCAGTTTATAAACATATACTTTATAAAGAAGTAATGTTCTCCAGGTTTGAGGAAGGATTTGCAATATACCACAGAGGAAAAACTCTTTTGCAAAACTAGAATGACTAAAGATTTTAGCTTACCCTAGCAACCCTGGAGCACTTGGCTGGATACTCTGGTGCTAAGATTGCTGACAGCTGTGTCACCAAGTCCTCCTGTACTCAGGAGATGCGTGGTACCCACGTTCAGCGAGCAGAACAGAGGGACTCCAAGATCCTCTTGACTTGAATTACTTTAGCCATTCAAATCCAGAATGTTATCTGTGCAATGACCCAGGACAGATCGCTTTATTGCTGTTCAGGACATGGGTAGACTCTTTTTTACCACTCTCCTTTTCCACAGTTTGTTTTTAGCCTTCCTCGCTGGAATGGAATTAAATATAAATCTAGCATAGAGGGTGGGGAAAGGGAAAGATGTTTCAGACATATGTGTTAAGATGCAACTAAAAGACTGCTTTAAACTGCCGCTAGGTCTCAATCTTAGCCAAAATAATTTCTCATTATACTTTGGGGAAGACATGAGAAATAAGAGTAATCATTCATAGAAAAATCAATGTGGAGGAGCCTGGCATTTTGTGTCACTTCAGCCACTGAGGAGCACATATTGATGGAATGGTGCTTTGCTGCGCTGTAAACTCAGGGCAGATGGATTTCCCAAAACATACACACACATAAATCAAAAGGAAAATGACATCGTATGTTAATCAGCAACTGATTACACTGCAAATAGTGTTTTGAAGCCATGTATCTGCCAGTTGTAAACAAGACATCTCACTGATCCAAAGCACATAAGACAAAGCAGCAACAGCTTTTATCTCTGAAGAGGTGGAACCAGAGCTGTGCAAGCACTGACATAAAATCTGTAATCTAAAAATTAAACCAGATATTGCAGTGTGTATTCATATTCAGGTAAGGTTTATATTCCTTTATGGCTAGTAAGGCTAATAATAACTCTTACTACAACAAAGTTTTTAAAGACACACATCCTCCTACTTCAGCATGCAGATTAATCTTTTCCTGCAAGTGCCAGTAACCCAGACTGAATGAGACTGTAATACACGAAGCATTATTTTGGATAAGTGGCCCCCAGATATAATCCCTTCCTAAACCCATCTGCACGTGTAAGATTGTACTCTGATTACACGGATGAGAATGGTCCTCCCAGGAAGGGCCAGGCAGCTATCACAGGCTGCTGTAGCAATTTATACACTTTTTCTTATCAGCATCCTGAGCAGCCCGCTCTGCCTAGATAAGGAGTTTGATGCTAAATTCAACCTTCCTGTCTCTGGTAGCTGCTTCCCCCTTCCTGTGAATGCTGTTTACATCAGGGCAGTCAGGACACGGAATTCCGAGCACAGTCAGACTGCTGACTATCCCAAAGCTCCTAGCTGAAAGATGTATGCTCACTATCACATCTACTGCAATGTCTTAGAGTAAGGCCATATGGCTTGCCTTTAAATAGAGATTTTCTATTTAAATAGAGAAAAATTCTATGGATACTTTATACTATCACCATTCAAGAGTGAACATGTTTTCCCCTCTGCAGGCATTCACATTTTCTACGCAGAGGAATTTAAGGTGTTAAGGCGCTAGAATATTATGTGTGGGTTTGACTGTTGTGAAAATGCCTTTCCTCCTCTCTGCCTCCCAGTTCTTTAGCAAAAAGTTCTGAAGCTGCAAGGGTTTCAGTTGCACTCAACTCTCTTAAAAAACTTGAGTATCTTTTGCTTAGATTTGATTAACAGTCATAAACCACTGTCTAAGAGGGTTTTACAAGCCGTGAATATCTTAGCTCTTATATCTAAATATAATATCTATGTTAGCTATTATCTCTAAGACCTATCGACAGGAAACAGGTTTCAATATACTACAGGAAACCCTGAAAAAGGGAAGGGGGGGATGGATTCACCCCCATCTTCTGGGCCAGCCTGTGGAATTGGAATCATAAAAGATTCTTAGAAAGGACACCTCCCATGTGAAGTTTTGTCTGGGCTTTTGGCAAATGGTGGACATTTGAATTTCTCCCCGCAGCATGGTACTTTTATTTCTTTCATTTACATGTGTCTTTAGTTTAGATAGAAGTAAACAAAAAACAATGGCTTATTTCCTATCTGAAAAAACATTTTATCAAAACATATATGAACTGCCTCACAGTGTGGTACTCAGCCTTACTTCTTTCTTTCTGCTCTATTAAACTTTTAATTAAATTGTTTCTCCTATTAGAAGAAATCAAGTAAAAAATGAAGTGCTACAGAGATCACTCACCTATGGTGTAACTAGGCTAAATTTAGATCATACTCCCTATTTTAGGAGTAAAATAAGAAAACTTTAGTTTCATGGTTTAGGTATGTTTGTGCTTCTAATTAAAAGGAAACAGACACAACTTCACTGGTTATTGGAAATAATATTTACTTCCATCCACTTTAAATCTACTTTGTTCACTCAAACTTTCTGGATTCCCAAAGAACCAGGAGAGAGTTCAGAGAGTGAGACACCACTAACCTCAGCCGTGGCTCACGGATGATGGACCACAGGATGCAGGTCTTTGGATGATTGTCATGCTGTATCTCAGACTGCTCTGCAGCATTTCTGGTCTACATTGCTTTCCTACATAGAAAGGAACAACTTTTTTTTTTGACTTTCTGAATTTTGGACTTTTACTATTTCCTTCTAAAGAGCCATCACCTTGGGTGATGTGCTATATAAATTTTGTATTGAACATTAGAAGATCCTAACATATGCAACATCTACTTGCCAAAATTATTTAACATTTTCAGGGAAAACTAATTTGGGCAGGGTGAATAAAATTGGGAGGCAATTCAGGTTTTCTATTGATGTTATTAGAGGATTAACAAACACAAATATACCCACGTATGGACACACAGAGTTATTTATGCTTCTTTACATGACAGTTAAAAATTTACTACTTCAGTATTGGTCAAGGACCACTTGAAGACCATTTGGATGAATGAAAACAAAAATCAATTGGAATTGCTACACATCTGGCTATCCCACTGATAATGACACAAGTAGGAGACAAGTGCAAGAAGCCTTGGTCTGTTGAATGTATACCACTGTCACAGAAAAAACCAGGAGTATGAGGTTCTGTAAGTGAAGCAGAAGCCTCAACTGTAACTCTCAGCGGTGCTGCTCTGCCCTCTGCAGACTGGATTGAATAATCACATATTAACCCGACCACTTCTAAAGCACATCTAACTCAACAGAAAAAGAAGTTACCAAAGTGAATGAAACACACATGAACATCACTGTGACACTGCAAGTCCACTATAAGTCAGGAGTACTCCTGAGGCAGCACCTGGTTTCTGAGTATCCTCACCATGTCCACACTGCCAATTAAGTTGGGGCAATAATTATTGCCTGAATAACACCCATGCCTGGAATCCAAATTCAGAATGAGGTACAGGAAGTAATTATGTGTGTTACTCTAATGTAAGCCACACGGCATTTCTGGATGGTGGAGAAACAAGTTCCAACTCCCATATGCAGAGCAACTCCTCCCTGGTACTAAGAACGTTTTTCTACAGCAAGGCCCAGGGCATGTGGACCACAGCAAATGCTTGACTGATACACCAGGCTACCAGCACCCCACTCTGCAAGTTGTTTAGCTATATGCCATCCTGCACAGCACCTGCCTCCACCTTTTATCCTCAGTAAACATCCAAGAAATATGGTAAATGCTTCCACCTTTATGAGCTCTCTATAATTTCATGTGCTCTCCTCATGTTAGCTGGTAAAGAATGTTAAAGCTTATTTAATTCTCCTCTATCTGGTGCATCCCCACTGCTATGAGCAAACACACACAACAGTACTTAGTGCTTCTTATGAGCTGGACAATGCTTTTGAACTAAGGACACGTCATAACCCTTCTGACGGAAAACATCATTTTTATAAGGCTTCTCTTGGATATGAACAATATGATAGAATTCACACAACACACGATTTAGATTAGTTCCAACTTCTCATTTTATTAAGTGCTGACATTTGAAAAACTTTCTCAAAGCACACATGCCAAACCCTAGGCATCAGATGTGGCCCTCACAAATGAGCAGCACCTGACGTTCCTTTACTCCACCTGCCTGCAGTTAGCAGGTGTCACACCACAGACAGACTGTCAGGTATTCTGAAAAAAGATTCTGGCAGGAAGAAAAATTTGTGTACGCAGCTCTCAACATAGCACTTCTTTTATTGTTTGACTACCACCTGTGCTGGTTACATGACCCAAAGACTCACATGTCAGGAAACAAGAGAAGTGGCAGTCTTTCAGCAAGTGGCAGCATTTGCAGAATATCTTCAGTACAAAACTAAAAGAGGTGTTTGGAAAGAAAAATCTTTATTTGATATAATACAGTGCAGAGCTTGCAATATGTAATTATTATGCTTCGGTAAGTTAACTTTAATGGCACGTCGATTCTTAATAATGACTCTTCTGAACTATATTCACCCTCCATAGTTTACAGGTAAGACAAGTGAAAGGTAAGTCAGAGCAGCATATTAAAATTTGATGGAATCTCATTTTGTCATCCTTCATTGCTTTTGTTTTTTTGAAGGATCTGCTGCAGACTAATGGGACAGGCTAGAAATCTCCAAGCATGTCAGTAAGCAAAATAAAAGTCTTAAATTTTCACCTTGCCCATTTCACAAATGGAAATGGTATTATTATTATTACAAAGCAAAAAACTGGAGGAAAACAATGGTCACATTTATACTCAGCAACACTGTTCTCCAGTACTTCCATTCAACAACAGCTGAATTGCTTTCTTAAACAGAAATCTTTACATATTCTTAAACAGAATTCTCTGCATAATACCTGCTATCTCAGATAACTGACACAGGAATATCACTTAGAGTTTGGGCTACATCTTGAAAACCTTGTACAATCTGACAATACCTTCATCAAATGAACATTCAAGCTCTAGTTTTATCTTTCTTTACATTCTTTTCATCCAAGGTCTTTGGAGTGGTTTGTAACATGTAATGAAGAAAGCAATGGAAAGGAAACCAAATCTTAATACTGCTCCTCTTTCCAACAAAATAATTCTAATGACATAGCAATTATTCTCAAATCTAAAAATATGATAAATTCTGAAAACCTGTACAAGAAGCACTATTTCTGTACCTGTTTACAACTTCCCTTGGACAGAAAGCTGTCATATCCCATTACTCTGACCAAGGCCAGAAACAAGTTAACTACACTTGAATAAACCTGATTATTTCAGGGGAATGTTCAGGGTACAGGAGACGTTCTCCCTTTCCAAGTCACATAAGACTTGGTCTCATGAACTGAGATGGGAACTAGGATTTTCCCCATTTCCTGCTCCCAGGTTGCAAGCCCAGCTTGTTTCTATACTGTGGCACAAGTTCCAGTACCATTTCAGCCAAAAGACACCCTGTGGAACTACTTGGTCATGAGTTCCAAATACCCTTGGAACAGAAAAGCCAAGGCAACTCAGCACTTTTTGAAATGCATTCTTCAAGAAGAATGGAAAGCAGGTTTATTCTTCCCCAGAGCTTGTTACCTATTGCTGGGTTCTTCTCTTGTTCTTAGCACTGATGCTCTCTAGGCATGAAAGTTGCTTGGGCCCACCTGAAGAACACCCAGAACATTCACTGTGTACAGCCCAGACCAGGGCTACATTTTCACAAAGGACAGAAAGGCAAGCAGAGCTCTTCTAGGAGCAGATGGAGCATTAGACAACTGGTCTCTGGTCCTGAATTTGCAGTTTTGGACTCTAGCAGTGGAAACTTCAGCCCAAAATACTAAATTCACTGAAAACAATATATGACCCTAAATATGTCTATACCATCATGCCAAGTAGTACCTCCCCAAAGCCAACTCACCTCTGACTCTACAGCAAGGCTGCATGGGCACTGGAAGGTGCAGTCTGGAGCACTGAAGAAGCACTGCCAGACTTCCAGGCACACTGCTGGGCCTCTGCAGGTTCTGAAACAAGCACTCAGGGAAGGACAAGGTAAGCAGGGTGCAGAGTGCATGATGCCTCTGATCACTACTGAGATCTGCTCTTTCAGAGGGTGACAGACACAGCAATCACCTCTGTAAGACCACGCAATTGTTTTGGAAAAGCTCAGAAACAAAATGAATGTACAGATCAGAACCATGAGCAAAACTTCAGAGAAAGGAAAATAGCTAGAATTGTATAAAGATGTATAGCTAGAATTGCCCAAAGTAAGTAATTCTGAACTTATCTGTACAGATACACATACTGCACAGCAAAAACACTGACAGACTTCCCATATTGAGATACTTTTCAGTTTAGTAAATGACAGGACTGGTTATTCTTTCCTCCCTCTTCCCCCTGCATAAAACTCAAATCTATCTTCTGTGTTATTTACACATAATGAAAAGAAAAAGGTCATAAACTATAGTGACATTGACTGTAAGCAAGACAATTCACCAAGCAACAATGTTACTGAGGGAAGGGAGTGTGTTGAAACAGGACAGTTACACTTTCTGAATACAAAATTTTTTAAAGAGAAGCTGAAGTGAAAGCTAAGTGAAACTGAAAAAAAAATCTGAACATCAGTGGGGATATATATTTTCTCAATCTTAAAAGCCTGAGCCTTTTCCCCTTGAAAATATTGATAAAAGAGTAACATACCCTTCAGAATATCTTTAAAACTGCATATTTAGTAATTGCACAATAACTGGTTCATCTCTTGTGCAGTGAGGGCTGAAGAGAAGTTCGAGAAATTCATTGTGGTAGAAGTCCTTAGCCAGCAGAAAGTGCTCTGAAGAAAGTAGTAGGAACTGGAAGAAAATTTTCTGCACCTGCAGTTTTGGCTACTGGTGGGTAAAAGGAAGTGAAGTTTTGGGGTGTGCTGAAACCTTTAAGATGAGAGCTTAGTAATTTTTAAATTACTAAATTTTAAATTATTAAATTAAAATCCCATAGTAATTTTTTAAGAGATAAACAACCACTTGTTCATTAAGAACTACCAGCAAAGCAGAAGATTCACTTCTGTGCAGAAATTCCTATGCCTATGTGTCATGGTTGTTTCCCAACCCACCATTTCGAGTCCAAGATTCTGCAGACATGGGAAATAAGGCTCTCTGCTAGATGTGAGGCACAGTCTCAAGGAGCTTTGCCCATGCCCAAGTCTGTTATTTCCTCTTCTTTTCTTTAACACTGCTGAGTATGAACTTTAACCTCATTTAGCTTCCAGAAAGCCTCCAAGTTAGTTACTTCCCTTGATAATTCAACTCCCCACACTGCTTGCAAGACAGTTAAAAAAAAAAAAAAAAAAGTTTTCAGGTTGAAATCTGGATGTTATAATCTATTTCTAGATCTAAGTATTTAATTTGCCATCTGTTCTCAGAAAACCGGGTAGGAAACAAACTGATTTTAAGAGCCATTTCCACACAAGTAGGTATCCCACACAAGAAGACTTCATTCTCCATGTTTACCACAAACCCACCGAAGCTGCTGCTCTGTTTGGAGGTCAGTTAATTCATCAATGGATCTCCAGCTGCACTGACAAGCATATGCACGTGCTCCTTTCTTCTTTATCATCTTTGCTCTTAGTTTACTGAACTCAGGCATGTTATTCCTGCCAAAGAAGGGAGTTCATCTTAGGATCATGCTGGGTTGTTTTGGGTTTTTTTAAAGAAAAAATATTCATGAGGCCATTTCAAATCAGAAGACATCTTAAGGACAACTCTGAGTACCACTGTCACGGATGAATTTAGAGATATATTTGAATTCTGTTTTGAACACAATCCTTTCCTGAGAGCAGTCTCAGTGTGTAGTTTCTGTGTTCTCAGATCAACTACAGACTGATGCTTTTGTAAACAATGTTATCTGTTTGGTTTAGAGATTTCCAGCCAGCCTCCAGAGAAAGAATTGGGAAGAAAACCAAGCAGAGCTAATTCCTGTGTTAAAAAATTACCCAAAAATGTATTTATCTTATCAAACTTACTGTAAAAATTGCTATGCATAATGGGTACAATTACAGAGTCAAACTTTTCATCAGGAACTGCTACTCAAGTGACTGAAATGAAATGGCCATAAGAAGGTAGACTGTACATCAGACCAGAAATAATTCCTGTGCAGCCATTAATCAAAACAAATTAAAAATCAGCACGCTATGACAAAAACAAGTTGTTTCAGAAAAACCAAGTGAAAATGTAGCATTTTAGCTATCTCTGTTTTCATGACCTCCTCCTGGCTACTGGATACTGAATTGCTCAAAAACAACATTAACAAGCCCAATCAAATAAAGAAAACCCAAAACAAGTATCAAGGGAAGAATTCTTAGAAAAACAGATCAAACACCTATTGATGGAAGGAAAATGCTTAAAGTTTGCTTTCTAAAATTCAGGTTTGTCAAAACAAACAGCGAAATATCTTGCTAAAGATTACAGATTTTAATCAATGTTATAAGTATGTGATACTAATGCCACTTGTGGGTTTTTCTTTCATTTCATTTATTAATTTCAAGATCTGAGAAGCAAAATAATTTTAACTTTGGGTAAATAAAAGAATCCCACTTTTGTTTAAACCTTTTCCACTATCAAACTAATCTTAGGAGACTAGTGCAGCATGGTATTTTTAAAGTTGCTTTAAATAATGGGAAAAATAATGCTATTCAATAAGAAATATGAATTTTGACACTGGAAGAAAAATACAGGAATAAAGATGTAACACAGGTAAAATAATGGAAAAGGAGCTGATATCTCCATTAATGTTCTTCTCTGACTGTCACATCACTGTCCAAGCACATACTCTGAACACATCCACCTCTTCCATCAGTTACTGAGCACACACAGAAACTGTACTAAAAGAAGAGTGATGCCTTAAGTATTAGCTTGCATCAAGAGGAATCCAAATTTGATGTCTATTAGGAAGGTGCCTACTACACTACCTTTCACTAGGTCTTGGCATTAGCCTTAGAGAAACTGGAAATAAGAACTCCTTACTTTTAATTCTTCAAAAACTATTTAAAGAATTAAAGACATCACAATACAAGCAAGCAACAAAAATCCCATCTCTCCATTTAACCAAACCTGGTTCCAAGAAAGAAATCTGTTGAGAAATAAAGCTATTTGATTTTCACTGAACATGACAGCACACCTGATAGTGGAAAAAAGAACATCTGACTTGAAACCATCACAGTCCATATGAAAAGCACATGCTGAACAGTCTGCATTCAAGTTGCTGATGGTATAGATATCCTGCACTGGTTGGCAGAGTCCAACCGATCACATGGGTTACCTGCTTATTTCAGCAATAAGCTGGCCTTTTGATCCATGAAACTTGAATTCTTTTTAAAAGCAGATGGAGAGTCATGGGTGAAGAGATAGCAATGGATCAAAACAGATTTTGGGAGATGTTGCTTCCCCCTCCCTACAGACTGTCCCACCTAATCCCAAACAGGTAGCACGCATGCTTCTTTTTAGGTGACATGGCAGTGCTAAGGGCTTTTCATCTTTCCTGTTCTTGTTGAGCCCCAAAGCACAGAAGCACAACACTGATACCCACCCCAGACACACCTGAAAAAAAGATAGTCACAGGACTGATCCCAGATGTAGTCATTGAAAAGCGACACACGGAAGTCACAAGCAGTACAACGTAGCTGATCACATGTTCTGGACAAAGAAGAACAAACAATCAGAGAAGCTGACTTATACATGCATCATAAATGGGCCAAAGTACAGCACTCACTCAGAAATACTAGAAGCAGTGTCATCTTCATCTAATCTTAATGCTTTTATATCTCTGGCACGTTCAGAATTACGGTATGTGATTTAATTATATGTTCATGTATTACTTTTACAGGTTCCTATCCTCACTGAACCCATAAAATAAACTGGTATTCACTTGATATATTCTCTTTAGTCTTCCTCACTGGTACAGCACCTGGGCAGCACCCAAATACGTGTTGAGTACACAATTACTTACTACAAAAATGCCACATGGAAATACAGTAATGTTCTATAGGATGTTGTGGATAAATCATCAAAGTACCTCTTCTGCTAAATTCAGCTGCAATTGCAAAGCACTCACACTTTGCAGTTCAGGTTCTGGAATCATTTCAACCAGCCCACTGATTTAAGTCACATACTTGGCATCACATACAAAGATGAAGAGAGGCAGGGAAAAATAACAATGCAGCAGCAATTTCCTTAACTACTTGTTACTGATTTTTGGTTTCATGTCTCATTTGCAAGCATTTGAGACACCTCAAACAAACAAAAGGTCAAGTGGTCAACAACAGAGAACTGGAAGGGACCAGCTGATTTCAACTGCAGTTACAGGCAGCTACTTCTTTAGATGACTGTAACGCTGTCCTGTCCAGTTCAAATGCAGAATTTTGTACCACCACAGAAACACAGCTGTGAATAAAAATAACGATAAAGCAAGTAGCACATATTTTTTCAGGTTTCCTACCTTTTTGAAATATTTGTTCCTATCCCAGATGGTGAAAGACTTCCACCCAGGTACACTGGACAGCATCTACATGGATTCATTAAAAAATATTAAATGATAGCAAAACAGATTGGAGAAAGCAGTACATTTCTTGTAGTTTAACAGCATGGTATTTATATATAAAAAAAATTAAAATATAGGCAAAGCATCCAAACACTTGTAAACGACAGAATTTTAAAATTTCCATTATCAAAGTGTTCAAAGAAAAACTCTATGAAAATCACTCTCTATGCCAAATAAACAAGGGTCTACATATTGCAACATTTGATCAATGTATATGTCCACAAGGCAAAGGAAGGTGTTGATCAATAGCTTAAATAATTAATAAATTTGTAATAAATTATTTTGACCACATGAAAACACATTAACAATTCTTTGAAATTACCTGTTTATCTTTGTTTTTCTTAAAAAAGACTGTCTCCTCAGTGTCTTTTTTCAGAAATGTCAACACAGGTTAAACAGACTGATAAAAAGTTATAATCAAGCAATGTCCAACCAGCCTGAACATTTTTCACCTACCTTTTCCCACGTGCCTGTACAACAACACTATTTCTTTCAGGTGTGAAACTTGCAGAATTAGACTTCAATTTCTGTTTAAAAACAACCAAAGAATAAAATGCAACATTACAGCAAAGTCACAATATTCTGTTTTACTTAATAAGCAGGAGCCAGAAAATCTCAGTCACAGAAGAAGGGGACTAAGACTTTGGGAATTTTCTTGTTCAAGTTTGTGGGGCTCTGAAGTAACAGATAAGTGAGGAACAAGCCTTCTCTTCCCACACTGAATTTCCAGCTCTGGCTGAAGGAATTCCACACCACACGATCACTTAGACTTTACAATCAAGACTTAGTATTTCATGCCCTCCTTTTAATAATTTTGCTTTTAAAAACAGTTGTAATTTGGAACCCTCTCCCTTGATGTTTTTTAGCTTTTGTTTCATTAAAACCCATCAAGAACTTAGATTATTCAAAAAGATAAGAGTCTTTGAAAGGTTTCTTGTTTGCTGTTCACAGAAGAGTTCATGAATTTGAATTCTAGAATGAGAATTCTAGATCCTAAATGAGAAGTTCTAGGGATATAAAATGATAAAATTATACAAATTTACTGGCATAATTCTCTCTCCCTCAGATGTATATAAGTATTTTTTGTTGGTTCAGATTAGCCACCCCATAAAAAATCAAAGACAACACAAAAACAATGTCATTCATGAAAATAAGAGAATCTGCAGGAGGTTATGAAGCATAAGTAACACCATTTTCTACTGCTGATACCCAAATGAATATCTATGTCCAGTGCCTTCTATCATTGTAACTGTCTTGAGAATGTAAATTTGCAGCTTCATCTCCATCTCCCGCTGTGAAATCAGAAGACATTTGCAGAGGACACAAAACGGGGAGCAGTGGTTGGTGTATCAGATGACTGAGCTGCCATTAAGAGGGACCTCAAATGACTTCCAGAAATGGAGTGAGAAGAAGCTCTTCAAGTTCAGCTAAGGTGAAATGCAAACTCCCGCCCCAGGGGAGGAATAATCCTTATGCACAGAACACCACGTGGACTGACCAGCCAGAAAGCAGCTTTGCACAGAAGGCTGTGGGAAATTCCGCCAATAACAAGTTGACCATGAGCCAGCAACGTGCCCTTGCAGCACAGAGGGCCAATAGTATCTTGGGATACATTAGGAGGGATGTAGCCAGCATGTCCCAGGAGGTGATCCCTCCTCTGTTCTCAGCACTGATGAGACAAAGAATCATTTCAACTGGAAGGGACCTTTCCCTGCTCAAAACAGGGTCAGTTTCAGCAGCTTGCCAAGGATTGTGTCCAGCTGCATTTTGAAAATCTCCACAGACCGAGACTCCACAACCTCTCTGTGAAGATTGTCCCTGTGTTTGATCACCCTCACAGTAAGAGAAATGTTTTCTTGTGTACGGATGGTATTTTGTGTGTTTCAGTGCATGTCCACTGCCTCTTGTCCTGTCACTAGGCACTGTGGAGGAGAGTCTGCCCCTTCTTTACCACACCCATAGCTATTTACACTCATTGATAAGATACCCCCTGGAGCCTTCTCTTCTCCAGACTGAACACTCACAGCTCTCTCAGCTGCTCCTCATATGACAGGCATTTCAGTCTCTTAACCATCTCCATGGGCCTTTGCTGGAGGTTCTCCAGGAGCTCCATCTCTCTCTTGTATTTGAGAGACTAGAACAGGTCACGTTACTCCAGATACAACCTCACAGACATGTCTGGAGCACTGTGTCCAGTACAAAAGAGGCATGGACATAATGGAGTGGGCCCAGGAAAGGACCATGAAGGCCATTAAGGATTTAGACCATCTGACATCCAGGTATAAGCTAAGAGAGTTGGAATTGTTTAGCCTGGAGAAAACAATGGTCAGGAGAACCTTATGAAGGTATGTCAGGCAAAAATAAAGAAGACGTAGTCAGACTTCTCAGTGGGGATCACTGACAGGAGAGGTAATGGGTGCAAACTGAAGTAAAAGAATTTCCACTCAAATGTACAAAAAATCTGTATGACTTGTGAGGGTGGTCAAACACTGGAACAGGCTACTTAGAGAGGATGCAGTCTACATCTCAGGGGTAATTTAAAACCATTTGGACAAAGTCCTGGGCAACTGGCTCTAGGCAGTCCTGCTTAAGCAGGTGGTTGGACCAGATGATCTCCAGAGGTCCCTCTTCCAACTGCAACCATTCTGTGATTCTAAGCATTGACACTGTACTCTATTTTGAACTAGCATTTCCTTTAATTGCCTGTTATTCCCTAGGTAAGAACATCTCTTTATATTTTTCCTATTCCTCACTATGGGATTACTGCATTTTCCTCTCTGCTTTATTTTCCAAGTTTATTCTACAGCTTGTTCTCATTCATGTTTTGCTTTAAAAGTTTTAGCTTATGGTGCTTTTACTTCCATTGTTGAACCTGACTTGTTCTGACTTTCCCCAAACCCTTACTCACCAGAGGTGTTTTGGTAAAGCTGCTGTCATTACAGATTTCATCAATAATGTCATCTAGATCTTCTTCACTGCTGCCAGCACTCATTAACACTTTAGCTGATCTGAAAAATAAATAAATCAGCCTTCATTTTTGTAGCGAGACTACAGCAATTCTAAGAACTGTGAGCTAAAAAATATAAACAGTTACAGCCTTTTCCCCTTACTATTTTTGTAGTATCTCAGGTAGGCCATCCAAACCATGACTGAACAGATGTAAACTGCAGGATAACACCTTTCAGTCACTGTTGAGTTGTCCCATCACAGGTCTTACTTTTGCTTGCTTCTTTCATTTCCGACCACTCCCAACTCCATAGTTTGAATAAAACTATGACAGTATAACCCCTGCTACACTTACTGGGCAATTAATTGGACTACCCTGATTTTTCACATTTAGCTTCAGCAGCAGGAATATGATAAGGTCAGAGGAAGGTTTCTGTTGGAGTTCAGGGCACTCCTCTGACTGCCCTGGAGGGTTTGAGATCCTGGCAGGGGGTCAGAGACCCCCCTGCACAGAGCCCCAGAGAGACACTGTCCCGGATCTCAGTCCATGGAAAAGCTTTCAGCTTGTGAAACGAATTACAAGTCACGAGAATGTAAGAAAAATAGTAGTAATAGTAGTAGTTAAGTAATCACAGGGTGTAAATGTAGAATATTAGGATTTTTAGAAAGGGGTCAAAAGAAAAACATGGTGGATTTGAGTGTGGTTCTTGTTCTTTTGTCCTTCTTGGTATTCATTTTTCTGCTGTGGTGGCTCACAGGGATTGGTGTAGAATAGAGGTGACATGTCTAACATTAGAAGTAGGCATTGGTGATTAATGGTAAATAAAAGATACATAGAATGTAGTATAAAAGTTCTGCCCGCCTGTCGTGGCCAGGGGAGTTGCTTCATGCCCTGGCAGAAAGATCCTCACAGGGCACAGAAAGAATTTGTAGATAAGAAATAATAAACAAGAAAGAAAACCTGAGATGGCGGCTTGTCTCTTCTTTTGCTTCACCACGGGGCATTCAGGAAAAAAAAGACTCTCATCTGTCATGTCTTGGGAAACAAATCATGAGCGGTTTCTACTCAAGCTACACAACTGCAGAAGTACTGAAGAGAATTCCTGCCAAACTGCATGCATTTAGAAAGATCATCTGCACTTTGCTTTTGCTCAAGAAACACTCAACTCTGCTGTTTGCTAGCTCTTTTGTCAAAGAACGAGAACCCTGTTGTACTGCTGCTTTAACCAATCAAGAACAAGTCTACTCCTGAGAAAGAAGAAAACTAATTTTTTTTTCAAGATTGTAATTAGATCAACTAAAATTAAGTGCTCATCTAACCATTATGCAAACAATGTGGAAATCCAGTAACGTGGTCAGAGGTAGTGGTCTTGCTGATCTTGCATTAGTCATTGGATTCTTCAAGATCCTTTCCTGAGACTCTGAAATATGTGTTGGGTAAGCGCTCAGCAGCCCACCTGTGGAGACATCTGGCTCAGCCTCTCTGGTCCACAGACCTTCCAAAGGGAGTCTGAGATGCCTGTGAGGGCTGGGATGTAAACCTGATGGTCAGGATGGAAACCCAAGGGCAGGCAAAGATGCCTCTCAGGGCCAGGATGGAAACCTCAGGGCCAGGATGGAAACCTGATGTCTGGGATGGAAGCCTGAGGGCAGGCTGGGATGCTGGACACGGAATGTTTGCCAGTACTGTAAGCAATGACCCTGTCAGGACCAAACTTGCAAAATCATCATTTTGAAAATTGTGGAATTTGAGGCAGACATCTCAAAGTGTAGCATGTAAGTTAAGTGCTTACTGTAGCAGATATGGTTAATGAAGTATGAACAGAAAAATTATGAACAGAAAAAACAGACCCAAGGGAAGACCATGAAGCTGTTTCAGAGGAGGTTTAGGCTGGAAATCAGGAAAAGGGTCTTCACCCAGAGGGTGGTTGGGCACTGGAACAGGCTCCTCGGGAAAGTGGTCACAGCACCAGCCTGACAGAGCTCAAGAAGCATTTGGACAATGCTCTCAAACACCTGGTGTAACTCCTGGGGTGTCCTGGGCACGGCAAGGAGTTGGACTTGATGATCCTTGTGGGTCCCTTCCAACCCAAAATATTCTGTGATTTCACTGAAATGACTTATCAAGAGAATAAAAACTTTGATAATGCTATTGCTAAACTTCTTCCTGCTCTAAATGGCGAGATTTATAGATATTTGAGGCCTGTTATATACAGAGAGCCATCATGAGGTTAGTTACAGAGCCAAGTAATCCCCGATCCTAATTCAGAGGCAAATTAGTGCAGCTTTTAACGCCATGTTTAATCCAAGGTTGCGGTACATCCAGGAGACAAAGACTCACGTAACTAAACTCGCTGACACACGATTTGGGTCTTTAAAAAACACGGGCTGCAGGGGACACTCGCCGACCGTCGGCCCGGTTCCGGCTCCTGAACCCGCGTTTTTGGGGTTCCTGAGCGGTCTGGCTGCACGGGGCAGGCGGGGACGGGCTGCGCGCCGCCCAGGCGGCCCCTCACTGCGCGGGGCGGATTGTGAGGGCTGCGGGATCGCGGCGGCACCGCTAACCTGCCCTCCTTGGCCGCCGCGGCCTTCTCCTCCTCCCCGCCGTGCCGGTGGTACAGCCGCCTCTCCACCTCGTCCAGCAGCCGGTCCAGCTCGTCCGCCATCTTGCCGCCCGCGGTTGCCAAGGAGGCCCCGCAGCGCCCGACGCCGGCAGAGGCGGGGCCTGCCCGCCCGGCCGGGGCGGGGGCGGCTGTGGCGTTCCTGCGGGGCTCGGGCCGCGGCCGTGCGCCCGCCGCCCCGCTCCCGGAATTCGGCACTGAACAACGAGGAGGGGAAGAAAAAAAGCAAAACATTAAGCCACCCAGCCGCGGCCGTAGTCGGCAGGATTCGAACCTGCGCGGGGAGACCCCAATGGATTTCTAGTCCATCGCCTTAACCACTCGGCCACGACTACATGTGTCGCAAGTAGCCTTGCCACCGTCTGATGACTGGTTACCTCAGAGGAGCCAGTGTGACACTTCGGCCCCACTCCTCACGGGGCGCGGTGAAAGGTTTAAAAGAGGTTACACTTAATGCGTCTGTCATTCAGTTGACTGGGCTGGATATTGCTCTGTTTAGAGCAAAATCAAACGGTTAGGCTTTGCTAAGTCCCTGGGGTTTTGTTTGTTTGTTTTTCTTTTAAAATTTTTTTGTTTGTTTTGTTTTGTTTTGGTATAGATTAGGGACGGTTGTCGAGAGAGCGGCCTCAGTCGCCTTAAAACCAGGAACACTTCCCAGCTGGCATCCCCCATAGCACCTCGGAAGTCGGGGCAGGCATTTTTGAGGAAAGTCCCATAAAGGTGGGTCTCACCTATCGCCCTGTTAATAGATCCAGACAAACGTAGGAGGGGTCGGTCACCAGTCTTGCAGTGCCAGCTCCACCTCTCCTCTCGTCAGAGACACAGGAGAGGTGAGATGTCCGAGGTGGGCACACTGCCCATACTGTCAGTGAGCACCGTGTATTATTATATTCTTTTAGAAATATAATGATGCAATTTGGAGAGAGAGGTCCTGTTAAGCTAAGCAGAGCATTGCCATCTCCTTAGGTCAGCTGAGACAGAAAACACAGTGCTTGTACCCTCCTGTTGCCAAGAGGGTCAAAATTTGTTAGCCTGTGATGAAGTGAGGTCTGCTGTCTTTAAGAGCTCCAAGCAAAGCCTCTCGGTAACAACGTATTTTACAGTTCTCTGGGTATTTCAATTAACGAGTTGCAAGCCCTGTCTGAATTCCCTCGTACTTAAACTTTTATTTCATTGTTCCATTTTCCTCCCCATATATCTCAGGTCACTGTTAATACCTCCGCCTGATCTGTGGCAATGCTGCTGGGGAAAATGTGTTGGGTAGAAGAATCGTGAGCCTTTGCTGGGTTGATGTGATGGAAGAAACTAAATAGTGTTGATGCTGCTCCAGCTCTTTTAAGTGGTCCCTTGGCCAGGACTCTGTGTCATGTAGGTAAATTCAATCCAGAAGAAGTGGATTTTTGGGTGGAATTTTTACATTCATCTCTTGCAGCTGTGGAGAGTTTAAACTAATCACAATTCTCCCCAGTATGCTATCATCTCTGTAATTTGAAAAAGGATCAGGAGCCCACAGGCTTGGAAAATCTTGAAGAAACTCTTGTCCTGAAATACATCATCACATGTGGAAAAGACCACTTGCTGCATCATCTTAAAGGAGCTTAAGAATGCCGAAATCCAGTATCATTCTGGCATTCTTTCAAATGGCCTTAGAAATCTGAGTACATTCTCTTTTGAGTGCAGAACAGCTTCTTTCCCTTTCCATCAATCCTGTGGCTGTCAATGTGTCTGTTGCAAGGTGCCAAAAATGTATGGAGTGTCTATGGGATAACAATGCCAAAGTCAGGGGTGCCTCGAGGCCTTCTCCCATGAACTTGTTGGAGCATTTGCTCAGTTGGAAACCATTTGAAACCAAAAAGAAAACTAAAAAAAAAAAAAAAGAAGAAAAAAGGCACAGACCTTTAAAAATTGTTGAACTGAAAAGATTGGCTTTGTGCAGATTGCTGCCTGCTGTTTAGATTCTAGTTGTTCAAAACTTCTTAAAGGCCTGATGCAATCAAAGAGACTTACTGGGTCAAATTGATTCCAGACTAGTCCCTGGAATCACACTGAGGTGAATCTGACATACTGAGCCTTCAGCTAAGCTGTGGCCAGGAGAAAGGAGTTGAGGTCATGCCTGAATTTTGTCCTCTCTTAGGAAATCAGTGAAGTGGCTTGTTCAAATCATGTCTCCTACTGACTGCTTAGATGCAAATGGAAAGGTTACTGATTGCTGAGGGCTGGAAAAGTACAGAATGACCACTTTGATAATGACAGCTTTTTCAGTTTTTGTTTTTTTTTTTTTTTTTTTAACTATACTATCTCAATATATCCTTAAGAAGAGAGGACAGAAAGCTGGAAGACTGTCCTGGGTGGAAGCCATAATGTTCTCTAATCCTCAAGCTACTGAAAACTTTCTCAGTGGTGCTGATAAAACTGGATTTTGCCACAACAGTGATGAAGGACAAAAAAAACCTTTTTAGGGCAGGATGTTAATTTCCCTGTTCTGTTTTCTCCGGGAACCAAAGCCCAAATTGAGGTTGACCAGAACTCTTCTCAGCCCTCTTCTCTGAACAATGAAGTCTCCAGGGTAATGATAAGAGGTCAGCAGAGCCAGGTAATACCAAAGTCATTTCTGAGGCTACCCATTGCCAGACAAGAGGAAAATGATTGCAGGGACGCACTCTTCTTTTTGATATGGTGATAACATGTTGCAAGCCTTTCTGCCTTGCAGTCTCTTGCCCTTGAGGTTGGGATGGAGGTAATGCAGTGACTGCCTCTCCCCAAGGTGTTCTGCCACCTGCAGCATATGTAGAACTGTATAACTCCTTGCTCCCAGTTACAGGTTATTACTCTAATCCTGTTCCTCGTCACAATCCAGTATAACATCATTTTGAGTGACACCACTTGCTTCTTATTAGTAGTACAGAGCATCAACATGAGAAAAATCAGGGCTAAATCTAGTTTTTTGGCCATAATTTTAATCACTAGCATTCCTGTGAATGAAATTTTTCTACTAAAGATACCAGATTGGGAGACAACTTCTTGAAAGACCTCTTGGCAGCAAAACTAACAGTGTGTGCAAGATTCCTCATATAACACTGGTTTGTGATGTTGAGAGACAGCCTTGGATCAAAGGACAGTTTAAGCTGGAGGCTGTCCCAGTCTTGGACTTCAGTGTCAATCCTTCCATCGAAGATGCCAGCTCAGAGGGTGGATTTTCAGTTCAGTTTGCTGGCACAGCTGCCTTACCCATGAGGGAACAACTTTGAGTTACTTCCAACCGTCCTCTCAATTAATAATTTCAAGGTTAGAGTATGTGAGCAGCCACCACCTGTTGCCTGGGCTACACAGTCCTCTTGTAAAGGAAACTGTTCCTGAGGAGAACAGGTGAGTGTCCAGAATGACAATCTTAGCCCTTGCTGTGAGGGGTAAACTCACTTTTGGATGTTTGTAAAAATACATGCTCATTTTCAAGTGAGTGTGACGTGGTACTTACCAAGAGAAGGAGAAGATTTTTCAAGACAGTATACAAAACAAAAAAATACTTGTCTGGGGGCCTTTTAATGAACATGGCATAATCCTCAAAGCTTCTTATAACCATGACATTTCGATCTCCGCGAGGGTATAACAAACATTGGAAGGCCATTTCTGGAAAAAAACTGTCAGCTGGTAAGGCTGTGTAACAAGGAGTTCACACTTCCAAATCAATGATAATTATGTGTAACTTCGAATAAAAATGGTGTTGCCAGGCACTGTGCAGCTTTACTGCACCTGCATTCTCTGGCACCAAAGGTGTCAGTCTCTGTGAAGTGGCGCGGAGGGAGGCACTTGGTGATAAAGCAGGTCAGTGCGGAGAACATATCACAAGGTAAGAATGTTTCCATTTAACAGATAGAAATAATAAGTAGTGGTAAATATAAGATAATTGGCCTGCCAGGAAGGACGTAGGCTGTGAAAACGTGAGTAGGAAGGAGAAAGCATCATGTGCAGAGGACCTGGGACTACTGTGGAAAAATCCTTCCTGCTTGCTGCCCATTGTACAGCTGTGGTGAGAGACAAACACCATGTAAAACCAGCCTAGCTGAGGCAGCTGAAACCAAAGCAGAGATAGTGTTCCATCACCCTTGCCAAGGCTGGAAAATATTTTTCAGGGATGATTCTCCAGAAGAGTTGTGAGCTAGGAAAAACTATACCATAAGCCACAGGGGCATGGTGTGAGTGTGCATGTGGGGGTGAAGTGCTGTTTGTGTGAATTCCACACTAATATTCTGCTCCTCCGTGGGGCTGATTCAGATTTTTCTTCCTGAGGCCCCAGGGAACTGCATCTCAGAGGGAGACAGATGTAGCAGCTGACAGGGCTGGTATTGTCACACATCAGGTTCCAGATACACTCCCTGGTTTCACTGCATAGCAGTACACTTTGTTCCACTGCATAGCTTCCTTTTCTCAGTACAAGAATCCTGGTCAGTGAAAATATATGTTGGGCAGAATCACACCTGTGTAAGATGAATGCTATTTGCATGTGTGATTTTGTACAGGCTTTTACAGTTAAAAGACTTAAAAGAATGACAAGAAGATCAAAGTCTTTTTCAGACGAAAATTTCTTCATAAAGCCTCCCTCTAGAAGCTCGAATGTTAAAAAGAGATCTTCATGTCTGTAAGTGAGTAATGAGGTTTTCATTTGGACTTGAAATAAACGGGCTTTTTTTTTTTTTTTTTTTTTTTTTTTTTTTTTTCTTTTCCCAGTGCACTTTTCAAAAGGAAGAATGTTTAAGGGCAATTAAAAGCTAGGACTTCACTGATTTCAGCACGGTCAGGATTTCATACAGAAGGTGAAAATCCAGTCCATGTCATTGCAAATATCTGTTCCTTGCTGGAGAACGGGAAGTAGTAGCTCTCCTTCCAGCTCCAGGCTGCGTCTCCCAGCAGAGGGCATTGCAGAATGACATTACTGCTTTTCAGAAATCTGGCAGAAGGTAAACTGAACTTCAAGGGGTTGTTTGGCCGGTCTGAAGTTTATTTTCATGACTTCCAATGGAAGAGTTGATCATCAGTCGCTTAAAACCAAAAGATGCTGCTAGGAAACTGTAGCTGGAAGACAAAAGGGATTTTTCCTTGCACTCTCAAAACCCCTAATGCCTGAAAGAGAAAGCAAATGCCAGAAAGCATTTGTTCCTCAGTTTCTCTATCACACAGTTTATTCTCATGTTTTAGAGGACACTGTAGGCTGAATTGCAAAGACTTGTTTCAGGTTCAGATCCTCTTGACATTCTGCAAAAAATAATAAACTGTTTCCTATAAAAAAAAATAAATGCAGAATGATAATGATAGTAATTGTAATGATAATGATGTGAGCAACAAGGAGAAGAGAAAAACCTCAACATTTGCAGCTGATGTGGATAACAGGCATAATTTAAAATAATGGAGATAAGGAAGGAGATTTTTCAAATGACTGGGGTGTGCTGTGTATCAAACCAAGAAGCTCCAGGGTAACCTGAGCAGTGCATAACCTTCAGTGCAGGTTTCTCTCTTCCCTGCCATTTTCCCTGAGCCCTGCATGCCTCCACAAATGATACATCAGGAACACATTCAGGGGCAGACAGGGCAGTACCTCTCATGCACACAGGTCTTCTGACACTGTCTCCACATTCTGGCTGGTTCTGTCACATAACAGTTGTGCCAATCCACCTTCTGGAGGCAGTGTACATGGATTTAAAGTACATGAGCAGGTTGACTCCATAACACATAACTCCTTGAGGTTCTGTTAAGTCTTTGTCTACAGGCAGTATTCAGCCCAGCTGATTGTGTGGTCACCCAGCAAACTGAGTGGGCACATACCTTGGCAGAGGAGAGTGAGGGATTGAGGGCAGGAGAGGCTGAGAAGTGTGTGGAGCAACAGTATGTTCTCTTGTTTAGCATTTGTTCTTTGGCAGGTCCCAAGAGGATTCAGTGTGTTTGGAAGTAGTCATTGTAGTTTTACAGGTGGAGAAACTGAGTCACCCAGGTGATTGTAGCCTACCCAGACTCATTAGATAAAATCAGGATAGAAGTTCTAAGAGCACTCCCATCTCTCATGTTGATAAAGTCTCAGCTTTGCTGTACACTCACTGAGCTGCACCATGTCTGTGTGCTATGGTGAGAAATCCTTCCAAGCCAAAGAAGTCCAGGTGGGCAAGAGTTAAAGAGCAAATTCTACCGCCTTGATTGTTGATAACGTTCTCACTCAGGTTAGTTTACAGTGTTAAAACCAAAGGGACTTGAACTGAGCAAAGGTCCTGAATCTGAATTTCAATGAGTGATATTGAGGGAGTGGTTGAGGTATTTTATACATACCCTAAAAATGCCTAATAGGCATTCAGCTCTGGAGGACTTGAAAGGACTGTAACCTTTCCTACAGTTTAACAACACATTTCTCCATAAAACTAACTTAAGAGAAATTCCCTGCATTCCCACACTGAACACTTAGCAGTCTTTTCAAACTTATGATATAGCAGTAAATATAGCTTGTAACCATAAAATTAAGGTTATGTAGACTTGTAACTTTTTATTTTATGCTGGCTCTGTGGGCCACTAGCAATTTCTACAGAGGTTACTGTCCTGATGTCTGCAATGAATTACATGGGTAAACTAAGAAGAAACAAAACTCAGAAGAGTAAGAAGAAACAGAAAACAACCCTCACTCTTTAAAAAGACACATTGGGTGTTTAAGGGGAGACGGGCAAACAAAAGGAACTTCTCATGCTTTACCATTTCAATTTAAGATAGTTCTTTGTGCTGTACAGGGAACTTGATAGTATACATAGCTGTGATTGTACTCATCAGCTGTTTAATGGCTACAGAGTAACTCAAGAAAAGGTGATAGATCCTAAAAAAACAAGTAGTGTTTCCTTGGAGTGCTACCAGTGATATTCTGACAACCTGTGCCAAGTGTAGCTCCGATCAGCAAAATTTAGATGATTTTTACTGTGATGTACTAAATAAAACTTGTTTCCATCTAACTGCATCCTTGCAATTTATGTTACAGATTGATTGTGAAGTTACAGAACCTCTGGTTTCTACAGAAAATGGGTTCTGCTTTTATTATGTGGTTTTACAGTGCCTAGAAAACCTTTGGCTTTCCAGTAATGTGACGTAAACTAAAATCTTATTAAGATAGTTAGCTTTTCTTTTTCCGGTAGTGACTGTAGACTGACTGTAGAGTGAAGGTACCTCAGCTTCTGAGTTCCTGAATAGAAATTCTTTAAAGTTCACTGCTTTTAAGAAAATAGGTGATCACAACTTTTTGGAAATTAGCACTCTCTAGGGTAGATTTGTTACCTCCCACGTTTGTTACCTCCACTTCTGTTGTCTTGAAAATTTTGAAGGCCGAGAGCCACCTAATGAACAACCTTGTTTCTTATGATAGCTCAGTTTACTGTAAATCTGTGATTACAAGCATTTGGACAGCATGGAAATTGGATGCATCTTTAGTGGCTCAGGCCTTTAGCTAAAAGAAATACAGCCACAGTAGGAGGGGGCTAAGGAAAGGAGCAATTAATTTAGTTTTCCAATAGTATTGCAACAACATGGGCATCATAATTTAAAAGCCTTTGGAACAGTCTTCTTAATTTCCTCCTATCCCACTCCCTCAACTTCTTGTCTTGGTCTGGCTTTTGTTCACTTTGTGCAGCCTGCCAGACCAACCCAAGCCTGCCTGAGCCCAACCAGTTGGTCCCTGACGTAATCCTGAGTGGTGACCTGTGAGGCCGACCTCGAGATTTGCCAGGCGGAAAAGGACCCACTTGGTTTTAAAGTGTTGGCTCTGTTTTGCGAAGAGCTGGCAAAGTATGTTTTTCTTTTTACTTTTATAGCCTGTTCCAAAGTCCATGGAGGATACACAGCTGGCTGGCAATACCACAGCTAATTCCATGGCTGCAGAGTCTTAAAAAGCCTCTGGTGGTGATGCTCAAAAGCAACGCACAGGAGGAGTGCGCTCTATATAGTATGTGTGCTGCCTACAGACCTTCGTGCTTTCCACAAATGCACAACATTAGTGAGGTGTTTCATTAATCTGTGATGGAAAGCAAAGCAGACATTTCTCTAGATAGCAAGTTCTAAGTGCTCCTCATCTGTGTCAATTCTGCTTTTACCCCCCTGCTTCTTGCTTTCTGTGTCTAATGCTACCAAAAGTGAATGACAATTCCAAACCTGTTTTACAGTTTGGAAATTGCTTGTGTCTGGGAGAGAGAAAGCTGTTCTTTTGAAAGTCTTTAAATAAATATTCAGGCTCCAAATGAATTAATATTTTTCTCTTGTTTGGTTGTTTATTGATGATAGTTCTATTTTCTTTAGAGTATCTATTTTTATGGCCTTCCTTTTTCCTTCTTGACATCTGTGGCTTTGCAAGTGGTCTGGAAAAGTCTGCAGGACAAAAAAGAACACAAATTTACTGAAATTTCATCTAAATCATAACCCAGAAAAGCAGCAAGTAGAGAAATAAATAGTAATAACCCTTTTGGAATGAATCTCATCTCTCTTCTGATTAAGGGGAATTGCAAACATAATACATGTGTCTGTAGTAGCAAACCCCAAGGACAATTGCATGAAACATGGCAACTAGACAGGTCTCCCAAACACTTGCTGGTAGCTAGGATGAGGTAGTATGTATTTTCCTGTTGTTGAGAAAAGTCACCCACCCAGTCTTTACACAATGGCTGCCTGTGAGCACTGACGTGAATTATCTTACTGTGAGCATTACATAGCTCATCACCTTCAGTCGGCTAAATGTCAGCATGTTTTAATAATATAAACAAATCAGGATGTCTACAGCTGAGGCTCACACTTCAGTTAGATTTATGTCTCCAAACGTGAAAGATCTACATGTTCTAAGAGGAACAGGACAGTCCCAGCTCTCAGGACAAGATCCCTAAAACCTCAAAGGAATGCATCAGAGCATTGTTTCTTTCACAGGTTATGGTTGTTTCTTCTTTTATGACTCCCCATTCCCAAAACCTAGAGATTAGTACTCTTACTGAAGGTATGAAAAATCCATGCTCAGTTCCCTCCCCTGCTCAAAAAAAAAAAAAAAAAAAAAAAAAAAAAAAAAAAAAAANAAAAAATCCAGAACTATTTTTGCCACCCATTTTGGGAAATGGATTTTTCTCTTTTTTGAAGAACACCACAAGGGTTCTCAGTTCCTCTTGTAGCGCAGAAAAAAACCCCAAGATTCAGTTGATAACCATTTAATGCTTTTTAGTTGTTACATTAATGAAATTGCCTTTGATGTGCTCTTAGAGACTTCTCCAGTGTGTGTCCAGAGTGTTTAGAGTGATTTTTATTTTTTGCATTGAAGAACTAACGGATAGAAAAACATCTCTGTAGGCCTTAGAGCAGAGACTGGAACGAGTCCCACTTTTTCCAGGTGGGTCTCCCAGCAGGATACTCAGCTGTGTTTACGTGATTTTCACCTGAGAGCCTGGAATGGTGTCTTGTGGTTAGGGCAGGGAGCTTGAACGTTGCAGGCAGAGAAGTGAACGGCTCAAGTGCTCTATCCAGTAGGCTTCTGCATAAGACACTGATGGTAGAATCACTGTACTACAGCTTTTCAAACACCATAATGATCTGTAGCTCGTTTTGGAAAGGGCTTCCAGAATTACTCGAGCTCTTGACCTCAAGCAGAAGTGTGTTCTGCAGGAAAAAGAAAGGAGCTTCAGCTGTGCGGTGGAAGGAGGCTGCTAACACCCTCTTGCTGCCCATGTTTCATGTTACTAGCTCTAGATATATGTCCTCTTGCTGTTGAGGGTGTTGGGCCCCATTCCTGGGATTTCTGACTCAAATTGCACATGTAGGAAGACTAGCACGTGTGGTGAGGGGCTGGTTTCTGTTTCACCACCAATAATTCAGGTAGTGTGGCTTTTGGCATTCAGTCCTTTCTTCTTGCATTGTCAGAACCACACAGTTGCCTGGTGTTGTGAATCTTGGTTGCTGGAGATTGGAGTTCAGCTATGCAGCTGTTCCTGTCTATCTCAATGGGTTGGAATTAATCAATCTCTTTTCTTTCTATCATTTATCTGGGGAATACACTTGGGCAGAGATCCAGCTCCATAGTATTTTTATTTGTAGGTAATCCAAGTTTTAAATATTAGTTATGTGCAAGGCATAACCAGGTACTCATTTGATGGGTACTGCCTAAGTCCACCCTGAAACAGACATCCGTCTTCTTCACTCAAGGCTTCTCTGCGGCCTTTCCAGTTATCTCTGGCACAGTGTATGGTAGAAATCTTGAGAAACGACTGAGGGAAAGAATAGCATTAGATCATCACCTAATCAAGTATTTTTAGCTGCAGCTCTTCTGTGTGGATCACATGATGGGCAGTGGTCTTTCATTTGGTGCTTTGGCAAAAGGATGAGGGCAGAGAAGAGAGAGGAACAGAGAAGGAGCAAGGGTGGTGGAGGCCAACAGATGCCTTGATGAGGGGGAACACATTCACAGTGGGGGAGGAGCCTGGGCTTGACTGGTGCTGGCTGGCTTCACCACAGGCCACATTTATCCAAAAATCAAGGAGGACGGTGGGAGGGGAGTTTCCTCTGATAGGAAAGCTGAGATGATTTGGTTTTTGTTGGATATCAATGTGTGAGCAGTTGTCTATGCCTACCACCCAAGCACAAAGGTTCTGTATAAAGAGAGGTTGTTAATATACTCTTAAGTTTGCTTTTATTATTTATTTTTACAAATGTCTGTGGGATGTCCATCATGGGAAAACCAAGACTAGCCAATGAAACCTGAGCTGCAAAAGCAAGGTTTTCCTATGAATGTAAAATTGGGTATTATAAAATCATATATTTTATAATCATTATGAATTGTGACTAGTTTCCAGACAGCAAAAAAATTACAGGATCTGCAAAACTGCACCTGCAGCAAGGCTGTATAGTGCTGATGAAAAATGTGTATCATGGATTATTACAGTTTTGGGTTTTGTTTGGGGTTTTTTGGTATTTGTTTTATTTATTTATTATTTTTAGATCATGGGTTTTCCATTATTTGTGGCAATTCCTTTAGGACAGCACTGGAGTTTTGAGTGTTAAATGTGTTCTTATGCTCTGGGGTACCTGCATGCAATTTAAATGGAAAAGAAGATAAGTGTTTGAGAAGATTGAGCTCTACAGCCACTGGACATTGGAAGGAGAGAAATTTTTACAGCTAGATGTCACAGTTAAATCTTAATCACAATCATAGTGGTATAAATCCAGTGTAACTCCACAGGGATCTTAACAAGGTCCTGACCACACTGCTGCTGAATTAAACACAGCTTGTGCCTAGCATGTTGCAAGCCACCCTTTGGTGGAAATATCCTTTCGTGGATGTATGCAGGTCCAGAGAAATTCACAGGTAGTATCCCAATTGTCTTTTATAGTACTATTTTCTGGTGCCCTCCTGGAGTCCCTGGTAACAAGAAAGGTTAATAAAAAGCTCTTATACAGCTCTAGAAAATGTAGATCTAAGAGAAAAATGTCACAAATGAAAATACTGAAGAAACACGATACTAATATTAATAAATGTCATTAGTGAGGTTGCCAGCTCTGTCTAAGTAGTGCTGTAATGACCCTTAGAAAAAAAATAATAGAGTATTTCTGAAGACATTGCAAGAACTAATACATAGAACATTTCTTAGGTTATGTTTTTTCCTTTGTGTGCATATAGTCAGGGAAGAATATACCACATAGGAAAATTAGTGTGCCTAACATATTTCACATCATGGCTATTCCTGCCATGCTTTCCATAGTTAGTTTCAAATTGTGTTCCATGGACTTACAGTATTTTCTTTGATTTGCTGCCAATATTTGCTTAAGTAAATTGAAGAGCTCGTACTATACTAGGGTAGAAAGAGTGATAAATTGCGAAAATGCAGTCAATGTTAAAGATACAGTTTTAAGCAGAAATATGAAGAAATTGCTCTCATGGTGATAACTTTAACAGATTGAAAGAAAAACACATGATCCCATAATACAGTAAGTGAAAGCTTGTGATAGAGAATACAGGTTCAAATATTTGCTATACCGAAGAGGTTTCAAAGTATTTTTTACCTGGTTCCCTGAATCACAGTTCATTAGTGTTCAAAACAAAAGCATTGATTGCTAGGAAAAGTTTACCAGATATTGTGTTCAAATGTGAGAACTTAGATGCTAAAAACTCCCTTTAAAAAAGTGCTTGCAGCTCCATTGTGGACTCCAGGATAGAATTTGGTCCATTGTAGTTCTTTTAGTCTATTTTCTTCTTAACAAATTTGTGTTGCTTTTGTTTATTTCTGCATGTGTGGAGAAAACCACTGCAGAAACTCTTAGTTTCAGAGCCATGAGGCCCACAATACAGAGCAGAACTAAATCCTGACTTGGTACACTCTAGTTTTGCTGCACTGCAAATAGAGGTTTAGTTAAAAGTTATACAGTTTCTGGGAACCTCTTGAAATGCAAAAGAGGAGGTGCATGATCAATTATTATGGACAGGATATACTATTTTATGAAGTATAACAATCAAAATAATTTGAAATAGATTAGGTCACATGTATTCTGTCTCTGATTTATACTTGCAGAAACATACCATGTGTTTATACTAGTTAATCTGAAGATATGTATGCTACTTAGATCACATTAAAGTCAGGTGAGTATTGTACCAAAGTATTTAGAAACGCTAATTTAAACAAAATAAGGAGCTCAGTGAGGTTCAGAACTAATGAAGTCTCGTATTCCATTGCTTTGTTACTTTTAGGTGGAAAGTTGGATATTTGACTGAAGCTGTCATTTCAATTAGATGGAATTGTCAGATCTTTTAATGATTTCTCTTGATATGGGGATACCTAATTACTTTTATTGAAAGGCTATTGCTGGAAAATAGGCCTCATTGCAGATACTTATTATATATTTGTACAAAATTTTGTAAGAAATACATATTGGGAACAGACTACAGTAGAAAAGAGGGCATAATGAAATCTCTGATTTTGCTTCTCTCCATAAACCTTCCAGTGATGTGAGAATAGGTAACATTGTCACCAGGTGGGGTAAAACCAAGTACAGCCCTTGAAGAGTAAAAAGCATATAACAAATAGCAAAAGAAAGAACTGAAATGAGTCATTTGAGAACATCTAAACAGCTGAAATATGTTCACTGAAACTGTTATTCGAACAGTTGTGAATAACAACCAGATGAATTGAAGTCAAAGTTTCTCCATAATAATTCAGAAAGAGAACAAAAGGCTTAGTCTACTAAATAAAACATTTGCTATGAAAAGCTTGCCCAGCTCTAGTTCATATATTGTAAAAGGATGTTGGCTTAAGATATGCTTTATTACCAAACTCAGATAACGATACAGGGAAATGCTGCCTGAGGACTTAATTAAAGGAGCCATGGACTAGGAGATCTAAGAGTGGTCAATAGTTGAGAGGTTTTTTTACAGGGTTGTGACTCTAGAGTAATAAGCAAAGGATGTAAGCAGTGGAACTTGGGGGAGGAGGCAGACAGAAAAATAAACGTAAGACAGAATCCAAAAAGATAAAACATCTTTTGGCTAGCTTATTTTGACTTTTTAAACTGGGACAATGAACTACTATGGACAGTCCCTCCTTTCCATCAGTATGCAATGACTTCTACCCCATTTTTCATTGGTAGCCCTCTGTGTCAGTAGACACAGATCAGCTCTAGGTGTTAAATGGCCCTGGCACATTTATGAGATCTCACCTAATTCAGGTCTGTGAGTTTCCTCAAAGCAAAGCCCTGTTTCTGCGGAGTGCTGTGCTATTCCTCCTGCTGCAGACAAATGCATGTGGCTTTACTGTGATAACATCCTCAAGGTTATGTTGACCTTAACTAGTCAGTCAAGTGGATAATATCCTTGTAGGAGGGGAGGACTAAGTGAGGCTGGGTAACATAAGTCCTCTCTCAGGTTTCCTGGGAGACTACAAAGAAGAATGCTATCACATGCATACAAATAAAAATGTGTATTTGGAGGGAGTGTTCATCACTGCTGTGTTAATTTCTGGTTGAAGACTTGCAGGGCATTAGAGTCCCTGTAGCTTGCATCTAAGTCCAAGTCCCTGAATTACAGTACATTCTCTGCTAAGCAGGACTTCTTTCCAGTTCTTTCACATGCAGCACCTTGAAGAATTACAGGTAACTGGGAAGGAATCGTAGGATTGTCCTGAAAATTGCCATCCTTTGAAAAGGAAGCTTTATTAATTTTTAGTCATATAAATGTCATACACCTTTGCAAATCTTAGACATCTTCTGTGGAGCATACTGTGGACAGTACTGAGAGTCTCATATGCTTAGGTAGGTTGCTAATCTTACCTAAGGGAAGGCATTTTCTCACCTGTAACAGCTGGCAGAAATCGCTATCAACAGTGAGACAGGTATATCTTTATTGAATGGGAACCATCAAAAGAAGGAGAAAGGTTTCCACTAAACAAGAATCTTTGAGGATATCTTTTATAAATTGCTTCTCAGTGCTCTTCCACTTTCTTCTTTAATTCAGCGGTTCCTGAGTTTCCTTTAATGCTGGATGGTGAGTTCAAGACACAGGGGTTTCATACAGACGAGGATACCTGAAGGACTGTAGTTAGTGGAGAAGGTTTTTTTTGCTGGAAGACAGATTTGTATCTTTATTTTCACTTGATTTTTGTGGCTAACTTGAACATTAGCTTCTCCAGTTCCTCTTCATACTGTTCAAATTATCTTATTGTATTTTTGCAACTACTGGTCTGATTTCAGCCATTGAAAGCTGAAAAAATACCAAGATGAGCACAAATTCATGGAATGATGTGTTCTGTCTAGTTTCAGATTCCAGATTACATCTTCTCCCTGACCCTGCATCCAAGGCTTTCACAGAAAGCGACTTCATGGTACTGAGGACCAGGCAAATTTGAGGAGAAAACAGATTGGTCAAATGAAAGAAGGAAAAAAAAACCAAACCAACATGCTAAACTCCATAACAGTCCTCCCAAAAATCCAAAGCAAAGCACAAATTCAGTAACACTGAAACTGCTCTGTGACCTTTCACAGGTGGGAGTTGAGGAATTAAGGAAACCTCAGAAAACTGAGGTCATGTCTGCTCAGTCTAGACATTAAAGATCCTCTGGTGCTTTACATACTAGGGATGGATTTACCCTCATGTTCTGACCAAAACATAACCTTTTCCCCAGAGCAAAGGAGCATCCATACTCTGATTAGAGTCTCTTCTCCATCCTGGAAGTGTTTACATTTTGATGATGCAGTTTGTGCCTTTGTGTAAAGACACACTCAAGTGTATGCAGCAAGACTTGGGTGTTGAAGGGGGCTTTGCACACAAAAGCAAATTTCCCATGTTTGTACAGTGTGAAAGGCTTATGGCCATGCCTTGGGAAGGCAGGTTCCCTTGGAAAGGCAAGTGTTTGGGGATCCTTTTTAAGATAATTTTCATTATTTATTATTAGTTTAAAGGGATGGCCAGCAGTGCAACCAACAACATGTAAGAACTGTTGGGCTTGATTGGGCAACCATTCTCCTTTTACACATGAGGGCAGTCCTTTTGTCTTCATCAAAACTGTTAGGAGTGTTGGTGATATTTACCAATATTAAATTCAATCTGGGAAATTAATTTAGGTGAGAAAAATAAATTGCAAATATACTGTTAAACTTGCAAGAATATTTGCAGAGCATAGTTTTGATTTATAATTAATGTTTGCCAAGTTCTGTGCTAATGGGTCAGAATTTCTCTCTCCTATTTCCTAATTTAAAAAAAAAT
>WAAE01022489.1:83-13741 GCA_013400495.1 Nicator chloris
AATACAAAATACCAAAATTAAAATAGAGAAAAAAATTAAAATACAAAATTAAAATACAAAATTAAAATACAAAATACCAAAATTAAAATAGAGAAAAAAATTAAAATCCAAAATTAAAATACAAAATACCAAAATTAAAATACAGAAAAAAATTAAAATCCAAAATTAAAATACAAAATACCAAAATTAGAATACATCATCTGCTAAATGAAATTTCCAGTAAAGCTGAGATACAAAGCTCTGTGTTTCAGCACGTGCAGGACACAGCAGAATGCAGGGAAGAGTCAGGGGCTTTAATGTTGCACCCCTGACAAAATGTCTCTGGTTTCCAGCAAACTCCGTTTTCCAGGAGGAGTCACTCAACAAACCACTGAGCTCTGTGACAACAGGGGAGAAAAACCATCCCAAGCCAGAAGGAAGATTTCCTTTCCCATTGACCATTTCAAGCCTCTGGGTGGAACCACTACAGCAAGTTTTGAATGAGGTATGACCTGAAGAGTTCCTGCCCAGCTGAGGGAGAATTCCAGGCTGTGCTTTGCCTTTGTTCATGTGCTCTGCTCTTTGGTGTAGTGTTTAGCCAAGGCAGAACCACAAAAGCCTGGCAGCTTTTTTACAGGTGGGGAATGAACCTTCCTGAGCACTGAAAGTGTGACAGCAAAGTCTGCTCTGCACTCCACGGGGGGAGAGCTGAACTTCAACATCTCATCTGCATTCGTACAAAAAATAACGGGTAAGCAAGAAAAATATGTTTAATCCAAAACTAGACAAAATATTCAGATCGTTCAAGTAACACTAAAAATTAATAAATAGCCCATATTCATGTAAGTTTTAGAATCTGATTGTTTTACATTTATTTTATCAGTGTAAACAAATGCAGTCGTTCAGATATAAAAAATGGAGACAGAGACAGCAATTTAGGAATATGAAAGAATTCATTATTTACTAAAGAGAGTGTGCATTTTCTTTGATTGCTTAGTCTTTTATCCATACAAATGCTGTTCAATAAGGACACAACTGACCTCATTTTGACTTAGAGACTTTTAATTTAAAACATATTTCAAGCCTACTTCAAAATTTTCTCATTGAACCGTTTCAGAAGTTCTAGGGATCAGAAACCTGTTATATAACCCTAACAATTTCCAGCAAATCTTTTTATTCTTTTAATTTTTAACTGTGATTCAAAAAGTTTTTTAAAAAAATGTGTTCAGCAAAGAACAATATAATTCCAAAAATAATAAAAGATGTATGAAAGAGATACCACTGTGAGATATCACTGTGCAACCTTATAAATAATTAACCACAATATTATTTTCGCAGCAAATATCATTATCTAAGCTGATCAGACAGTAGGAAAACTTCCACAGAGACTTCCCAGCAGTGACCAAAATCACCACAAGACCCAGACCAGTGGCTCCATCCCCTGGACAAAACTCAGGGTCAGGTCTTGCTTTCATTGCTGGATTTTCCACCAAGTTCACTGTGATCATCGTTTCAGTTGCCATGTGCAAAGGCAAACCCATGAATTAGTAACTGAAATCTCATGATCTGCTTTCTAAGATATGCAGTAAATATCAGAATTGAAGCTGCACAAATTGACTGGCCCTCAATTTGTTCCCTCTGTGGCAGACAAAATGACTTCTACACAAAAAATTGGTTCTGAAGAATATTTGTAATTAATAATAAAGGCATTGTTTGCGTTTTTCTTTTTACCTAAATAAATCATAAAGAATTATTTCAATTTATTTGCCAGAAAGTTGGAAATTTGAAATGAAAATTTTGCCCTGTGAGATTTAAACTCGATCTATGTAGGTTCTTATGTAAAAAAAAAAAATTATCCCCAACTCCCACTGCAAGAAATTAAATCATCTCTAGACTATTCAGACAGCATTTTTATTTAGCAGGTCATAACTGAGATGAACTGAAAGGGCAGCTGCTGTTAAACTGGTACTTATATAAACTCCCAAAAAAAGTCTATTATTTCAATTGATATTTCTGTTATGGAATGATTTCATCTTCTCCTCTCTTGACCTCCTACATGTTCAAGTGCAATAGTCTTTCAAATAGCTGTAGTGACACATTTAAAAAGGCAGAGCTGCCCAGAATTATTAGAATTCAGTGGAGTACATAAATATGGTTTCAGAAGCTTTTATTTCACACTCTCACAGTCATCAGAAATGCTTAGAAATAGTAATTTAGAAGTGTTTCATCAATGTTTTGGTTGTCTGGGACCCAGTGAAATGGAGATACATCTGAAATGACAGTGGATTACTGCAAGGTGAGCAAAATATTTGGGAAAAGGTTCCATAGGAAATTCAGTGCAGTCCATGTGGTTTAAACAGGACTGTCAGTTATTCAAAATGTCATCTGTACAACCAGAGTGCCTCAAGCTCTGGATTAGCAGCTGATTCATTCATTGTAATTTCTATAAATGCCAGAACCCATTCATGATCTTTGTTGTCCAAATAGATTTTGTCATAGCAGATCCCAGCAAATTGCTAATATTTTATGTTCTCTTTGGTGGAGCTTTATTCTCCTCTTAGCATACCCCATTTTAACCTCTATTAATTGTTCTAGTGTAAGATTTTTTCAGTTATTGAAAGGTTCCATATTTCAAAAGTATATTTATAAAATAATTTCTCTCTTCATTCCTTTCAAGCTGCTTCCAAATTAAAGCCCCTTGGAGATAATTCCTCTGGACCTCTGCAAAAGACCTTTTTTTGTGCAGGTCTGACCCAAATTATGAGGGATACATGTGTCATGTAACAAAGCTACTGTTACTGAGAAGTAATGGCATTTAAATGCATTCCACATTTCTGCCACACCTTTATTATGAGCTCAGAATTATTAAAAAACACTTTAATGCTGCACTGTGCTGGTGGTCTGGACAATAGACCCAGAGTGGAGCAGTTTTCTGCTCCGTGGAGCTTTCCCAGCCTTTCAGCAAGAGCCTGCAGGGTCCATGCAGCTGAGAACTGACTGGGCCCAGAGCTGCTGGGCTGGAGGGAAGGGAATGCACCCTGCCAGCAAGAATCAGAGTTACTTCAGGATGGAAAAATACAAGATGCCCCTCTGCAGAGAAGTCAGTTAGCTGAGATGGGGTGGGGCAGCCTCCATTCAATGTTGGAACTTTCAACAGGGTTGATAACTCTTAGAAAATTGGAAAGAAAATTATACATTTTTATTATNAGAGAGATGGGGAAGACTGACTGGTGATCAGAATCCAAATTTACTGTGAGCCACATATGCTTTATACCATTCTAGGAAGGCTACTAATTTTCTGCTACAGTGACTGGGTTAATCATCACATAAACAAACTTACACATTTTGCAAGATCTCTTGCTCACAGAACTTGGTTCAGTCTTCTTTCCTGTCAGCCAGGATTCAATCTTCAAAGCTTTGTTCTTGCCAAGGCACCCTGATTATCAGCTCCCTGATGCTAACCAGGTCCAAAGTACTCTGTGTGCCCCAATACCTGCCAATCTCCCTGTGGGTAAAGGCTCTCAGGCCCAGGTGTGGCAAAAGGAAGTAAATCTGCTGGCACTCGTTTTGTGCCACCACAGGTCTTAAAATACAGAGCAGGTTTGGCACCAGGGATTCAGGATGTAGGAGTTGCTCCAGCTGTGTTTCTCAGTGACATCAACACAATGATGAGCTACTCGTCATTCAGATGGACAAAACCAAGCACAAGATGCCAAGCTAGCATTCAGTTTTTAAATATCAAATAATTACAATGAGCCTCTGCTTCTCATTTAAAAAAAAATTGTCTCAGATGCCTAAAAAATAAATAAATAAATAAATAAACAAACAAATAAATAATAAAGCCTAAGATATTTACAGTGAAAAGAGTTAACAGATTAAGAAGAAATAGAAATTAATTTCTTCATAGCAATGAGAGGTACCCTGTCATAAAAATCAGCTGGGCTGTAACAACTGACAATAGCACCTTAAATGTAGCAGTTCAGAATTTAGCTTCTTATGAAGGACCCATCTCAGGGCACATCCAGCTCTTCTCACTCACCAGGAGCAGCAGAGCCTTCAAGCACAACCCAACATCCATGCTGGCCATGACAAAAATGTCTAATTCTGCCGTCAATTTACACCAAATTCCAAGGAATCAGGCCAGGTTGTACCTTGAAACCATAAAATCTCAATTTGTCCTCAATCTGAGGACGGTCACGTGCAAATATGATTTCAGACAGAGTGGTTTTACTCCTTCCTGCAAAACTTTCTCCTCTGATTATCATCTGAAACTGATTCTAATGTTTCCAGGAACACAAATACACACAGATTTACTCGGGAGCTATCACACCACAGACATCCTGAAAATATGAAGGAAAGCTTAAATCAAAAGGGAAAACTAGAACTGGAAAATATCACTTAGTCAAAAGATGTTTTTCCGGCAATTTAACAGAAGCTGCTGTTGTTCAGAGGGTGTAGCACCAAAACACAAATTACCTGTTCTGAAGGGAGCTGGCAGAAATGCTCAATTGTCTGGAACTCAAGAGATGCAAGTACAAGCATCAAAAAAGCAACACAAGTGTTCAGAGATATGTGGGCTTGTAAAGAACAGCCATGCTTCATGCTGGATTTCTAATTCTTCAGTTCTTTCCAATAAATTGGGACCCAAATGCTCTTGTTTACCTTTTATAAAGGAACAAACTACACCTCTACCAGCATGAATCAACTTAGAGGAAACTTTGGGAAAGCTTTAAAGTTCATTTCAGCACTGTCACCCAGCTGCACAGTCTAGCAGAAACTTTTCAAATCACAGTGCAGGGTATACCAAAGGCACTCCTGAAGTAATCCTGGTGAGAATATGCACTTAATATCTGTTCATCAAAGAATGATTATTCTTAGTGAGCTCTAGCACAGTACATTCCTTTCCTGGAATGCATTATGAAAACATGTATAAATATTACATCAGTATGTGACTCAAAATCTCGACATCTAAAGAAAAATATAAGAAAAGCCACCTTACAGTTCAAGGAAACAAGGCACATTGCAAACATTCTCAAAAGAAGGACAACTACACTTGAAATTTTCCAGACTCTAGGACAAAGGAATTCACTCACCCAGCGTGTTCTTTCAAATTTCCTGATGAAATAATTTATTTCAGAATGATGACACAAAGAGAAGTGATAACAATATGACCCCTAACAGTTTCTCCCTACACTTCATGTATGACAAGCCTGCACTCGCTCTGCTGAATTCAGTGCAGCAGCACCAACATCTGCTCCTTTCCTCTTCTGGGAATTACCACATGGGGACACCTGCTGGAGAGGCTCAAGGTTATTAAACTGAGGGTAAGTGAGATAAAGGTGCTTCCAAATGAATCCTTCTGATGTGAGCAGTTTCCCTGTGACCCCATTCAGCGTTCTCCAATTCAAAAGTCTGGCTAATTGTCTCACAAGGACTGGGTTGTCAGAGTCCAGGGCACTCCTGTGACTGCCCTGGGGGGTTTGAGGTCCTGGCAGGGGGTCAGGGACCCCCCTGCACAGAGCCCCAGACAGACACTGTCCTGGATCTCGGTCCATGGAAAAGCTTTCAGCTTGTGAAATGAATTACAAGTCACAAGAATGTAAGAAAAATAATAGCAATAGTAGTTAAGTAATCACGGGGTGCAAATGTAGAATATTGGGATTTTTAGAAAGGGGTCAAAGGAAAAACATGGAGGATTTGGGTGTGGTTCTTGTCCTTTTTGTCCTTCTTCTTGTCATCCATTTTTCTGCTGTGGTGGCTCACAGGGATTGGTGTAGGATAGAGGTGACATGTCTAACATTAGCAGTAGGTACTGGTGATCAATGGTAAATAAAGGATATATAAAACATGGTATAAGAGGTTTTGCCCGCCTGTCGTGGGCGGGAGTTGTCTCATGCCCTTGCAGCAAGACCTTGGCAGGGCACAGAAAGAATTTGTAGATAAGAAATAATAAACAACCCAAAGAAAACCTGAAACAGCAGCTTTTGACTCTTGTGCTTCACCACGGGGCATTCAGGGAAAAAAAGGACTCTCACCTGACATGTCTTGGGAAACACAAACCCGAGACTGGGTTTTCTAAAGCTCATCAGACGAAATGCAAAATCACAGTCTGGTTTAATGCACTCTCTCCATCACTCCTCTCCTTGCACTGCTTTCATGACAAGCAACAAAATACCCAACCAAGCTGTGAGACAGGATGGAAAGTCCTTGAGAGCAGGTGGAGAACCTCTGGAGACAAACAGCCAGACACCAACGCCTCTGAACAGTGATGTGAACATATGATTTGTATCGTATGATTTGTACCTTTGATTTTTTTTTTTTTTACTTGGTACTCAATTTATTGTTTGAAAGGATCATAAGGACAAAGGCAGCAAGCATCAGAAACACAGGAGTAACCAAAATTCATCCTTGGGAACGATTTTCACAGAGATCCGTTCTGCCTCAATAAAACAATAGTGGGAACCTCTTTTCAAATAGGGATAATTAAAGATAGTGCAACAATCCAAGGTCTCATTCCTGTCCTCCTGTGTGTAACCTTGAGCCCTGTGTCCCAGCTGCCAGGGAAATGCAGGGACAGGAGCCAGCCTGGCACTCATGGGGTCACATTTTGTTCCTACTCTGGTGCTGCTGTAACTCCCAGGGCCTGCTTGGCTCTTGCAGCATCGCAGGCAGAGAATTCTTGGTATGGTTCTGGAAGTTTTGCTTGGCATACTGTACTTTTTAATCACAACTGGTTTTTTAGTCCTTAGAAAATTAATTAAATTAAAAATGCCATGCTTGAATGTGTCATGTATCAATTTTGAAGACTTAATTATAAGAGGGAATTAAGCTTTGATTAAGCTTTTCTTCTGAGAGCAGTAACTGTCATTCTCCTTTGTCTTAAAATGAGAGAATCCTTTTGGCTCAGTCTACAAAACTCTATTATTTATTCCTGACAACACTGTCTAGAAGTCAGCCTGGTCTGAAGACAAACACTGCAGGTACCATGGTCATTTTCTGCATTCTGCATCCCCAGAGAGCCATGGCATTACAGTCTCCTAGTAAAAACTGGGAGGAATAAAACAGCACCAGGTGGCAATAACAAAACATTCAGAATCACATAGTTTGGATCAATTTGTGGAGGGAAGGTGACATTTGAAAAGAAAATCATTTCTTGTGTTACCAGAGAATTCCTATTGGGTTTTTGAGCTTTCAGGCATGACAAAAGCGTGGGCAAGGTGTGGGGACTCTTGTACCTAAATTGATAGAGAAAAATCTAATAAAACTGAGTTAATGAAAAAGTAAATCAGGAGATTTCAGAATCAGAACTCTGAAAAACACAGCACCAGGTATCTCTAGCTAGAATTGGGGTGGGTGAGGTGGGGGGTGTACTTCTGGACCCTGCAGTTAACCTGCTTCACTCATTTGATGTATGCCCGTGAGAGCAAAGCACACACAGGCAGGCAATATGTTCTCAGGAACTTTGGAAAGCCCTCAACACTCAGCCCCCAGTAACAAGGATTAAAATGCAGCAGCAAGAGAGGCTTAGTTTGAGCAGTGACTGAAGGTGAACAGGGAGGGAAGCAACACCCTCAGAGCAGGACCATTTCCACATAATGCTCGTGCCACTCATCCTCCTGGACAGATGCCTATCACTCCCAGTGCTGCCAGGGGTATACATTAACTTTATTCTGGAAATGAGGTGCTACATTTAATTCCAAAATCATTACCAGCTGCCCCTGTGCTAATGCAAATTAGACAGCCCCATAGTTTGGCAGAGGAAATGAAATCTGACTGATGCAAAGCAGAAACGGGGAGAGCTTCTGTTATTGTGTGTATTATTACAGCAATGAAAGGGCCCAACTACTGAATTTAGAAAATGGAAATCAAGGCTGCATTTGAATAGACCTGTAGTGTTGCAGACAATTCTTGTCTGGGAGAATAACTGGGATGAGAAAAGAGGAGTAAAAGCAAACACTTCATTTTATGGATGGGAGGAAAAGCAAAGAACTCAGTGGTTTCATCCCACACAAATATAGACAAACTAACTCTCTCACCTTAGCTGAGAGAACAGAAGCTTGAAGCTTTTTCTTTCTTCAGGGGAAAGAGCTGTGTACAGCCATGTAGAAATGCCACACGTTTGTCCATTCATTATTCAGGAAGCCTCAGGCAGCAGCATGACTGCTTTGTGTCTCATTAAATATCAGAAGTTAGGTGGGATAAATCCAACCCGGGGAGGTTTGGAGGCTTGCCCAGGGTCAGACAGGGTGATTCAGCAAAGCAAAGAACTGAATCAAAACCTGGGAGTCCCAGACCACTTCCAAGGCATGGTCCAAAGGCATTTCTAACACCATTAGTGAGATACATAATACATAAAACTGAATTCTGAAACATCCCTGCCTAAATGAAGCCTCCAGACAGTTTGGTGAAACCCGGACATGCTGAGAATTCCAAACACACAGCACCTTTCTGAAAAACTGCCACAGGGAGCCATTGCAGTGGAACATGGTTCCTGTGGTCTTGTAGCCCCCAGGTGACTGCAAAGTGCCTCAGAGCACAGACACAGCTTGCATTCATTCTGACATTTGTGTATGGCCAAGCACAAACCCTCAGGGCTCAGCTCAGCAGGGAGAGGTTGCTCTCCATGAGGCAGGTCAAGCCCTCAGGAAGGCTGCAAGTGTCCATTTGGACTCTGTTATTTCTGCCTGGACTTGTTTAACCAGGGGAAACTCCATGGGAAATGAAGGGAATAATGAAGTGCTACTGCTGACCCAAAGCCTGCTGTCTCTGAGGGGCTTTGAGGAGATGATTGATGTCTGAAAGAAGGAGCTGACACTGTCTGTCATTGATGCCTGTCTGTCTTCTCCTGCATCACTTTTCCTTGGAGTGAGCATAGGAAAAGTTAACTCTAGTGGCACAGAGATTATGGAAACACAGGAGGAAGAAGTGACAAACAAAAACAAACCCATCATAGGCATCAAAAAATATTTGAATGCAACCCAGCTAAATGCTGACTTATTTACTTCAGTGCCCAACGTATTTGCATTGTTAGCTCCTCAGAACAATGGACAAACTCCCACACTGAATCTGCTCAGGAACCTCCACATGACATTCACTGTCTCATTGGTCCACTCATATATTAATAACAACATCTCAACTTCACACTGAACTCCTAATTCTAGGAAACACTAAAATTAGAAGATGTTTCATCGAAAGCCACCAAACGAAACCCATGAACAATTTCACTTTATAAACCAGCTCTTTAGGACTTCAGAGAAAAGTGACAGACAATTCTCATTAATCTCCACAAGTGTTTGCTTGTGGCTGAAGGAGGGAATTAACCAGCTGAAGGTCAGGTCTGAATCTAAGTGAACAGCCACTGCAAATGACCTACACCACTTCCAGCCAAACACTTAATATTCCAGTCAAGCAGAGGAAATGATTACAGTATAGAAAGCTTAGGACAGAAATGGCTTGGCAATATTTATATTTAACAACCCCAAATAACAAATAACATTCAAAGTCCAATGCTTCATTTGCCATTCTGGGCACGCCCTCCCCAGAGCAGCCTACAATAACACAGGAGTGCTGGATGCACCATATCAGAGCACAGGATTGTTCTGTCAGAGCAGCCTCCTGCCTGCATGTCAATGATGGGGGGAAAAAAAACTATGCCTTGCTGTAGTTTGTATTATAATTTTTCAAGGTTACTGAGTGCTTCTGGATCCTTCTGAATCAGAAGTGCTATGCAAACATTGATAAATTATTTTGCTATATATGTGCAGTTGTAATTTAGCACTAGAGGGAGATAGGCCATGGAGTTCAGTTAAAAGTTTTGGAATTCAGAAGCAATTTTTTTTTTTCTTTGAGCAAATAAACCAAGTGGGAGAGCCATGAAATCATTAAATCATTCAAATTTTTATTTTTTTAGAAATATATTATTCCTGAGTGAAGGCTTTGAGGAAAACTGTGAGTTACATTGCTTTAAAAAAAAAAAAATTAGCACAAAATTTAAAACAACCCATGATATCAATCTTTACTCCATGTTCTTAGGTAACTTCCAGATAGTTTTGATGTGTGCTCATTTTCAAGCAACTTTTGGGTTTCCCAACGTGCTGTCACACAAAGACCACAGTTCAGATTGTCCACCCTGGAATCAATTCTGAGCTGAAGGGCACAGCCTGTGTGGCTGGAAGAGGGATGAATTAAGCACCCACTTAGTCTCACTTCTGCTTCTGGCTTTATGTGTGTAAATCTATACTAAACACACTCAATGAAATGTGTTTTAAAATGCCAGGTGGAACCAGGTGAAGCAATACCTCGAGCAGGCTTTGGAAATATTTATTCAATGGAAAATAAGTGTAGTGGTTCACCTTCTTAATCCAATTATTCCAGCATGCTGTCAACAGAAGCCTTCACCGTATGCCACAGAAGAAAGTTAAAAACCCTCAATTTTTCAGAGATACAACTAGAACTTCAGGATCCCCAGCAAGCAGGGATGTGCACTCTCAAAGGCCAAGGCCAAGGCAAGCAATGGTACCTGGACTCTCTGCTCTTCACTCTCTTACCCTTTCAGGGGTCATGGGCAAATTTCCTACTCTGTGACTCTTTCCCCACCCATTCAAAGAGGTTGTGGAGAGCTTTATTTAGGATTTTGTGGGAAATACCTTTTTAATCAATCCAAATCTGGTTTCATACAAATATTTCAATACTCCAACAAACTTTTGGTGAATATCACTGCTGTAATTTCAAACCCTGTTTTTCCCTGCCTTGAAAGAAATACGACAACACCATTCCCTTTTGAGAGACATTTCGTGTATTTTCCTCACTTTCTTGGCTTCTTCAAGGTATTACATTATTCATTTCAGTGTTTATCTATTTTGCTGTCTCATTTTTATACTGTCCTTCCCTCCCTGCGGTCACACAGGCCTCACATTTATCAGGTTCTCACACACACATTTAAATCACAGTCAAACAGACCTTGGATGCATAATGCCCCAAACACATCCAAACTCCTCCTAGGAGCACAGTTTTCACACCAAGTTTATGTGAAAGCTTATTGTAGCACTGGGGGTAAGACTGCTCTTATTTTAACCACCAACATCTGCGTTCTCCACTCCAGTTATCCTGGGGAACTGTAATGCCTCCCCTCCCCTTCCCAGCTTTGTTGAGATGTGATCAGACACCGTTTTGCAGGCAGGCATTATGTATTCCACTGGCTCCAGTATTAATTTTTCTTGCTGTCAATGAGACCTCTACAAATTAAAGGGCTATGCAGAAGCTGAGCCATAACAGCAGACTCAGGCATGACTTTCAGATACCACAAAGGAAATAAATGAAACCACCCAGCAGTTCTGACAACTTGATAACACAACACATCTACCCCGACCAAGGTATGGAACTTGAAATGGCTTTATCCAGCTGGAACCTCAGTGCTTTTTCATGCAAAGTCAGGCACATCACACCTGTACACTGTGAGGATGACAGGTCACTGCTAATTAAACCATAAGCCCTTAGCACTCATAAACACAACAGAAAGAGATCTGGAGTTCAGTGACACTGACCTGAACTAGCTGGAACACACAACACACTTCCAAATGTGGAGCCCACCACAAATTAAATCTTTTAAATCCACATAAGTAGAAAACACCTGTTTGTTCAACACAGGAAAAAGAAAAGCCAACTTTGCCCTGAAATATTCAAACAAAAGTGAAAATACATCTTTGTTTGGAAGGAGACATTCTGAAAATTAAGGGCCTTTGTGTGAACCTTTTGTCACTGAACTGGCACTGTGGCTCACTCTAAGAAGCAGAGGTGGTTTTAGAGATCTTGGCCAGTTTGATTTTTCTCTGTGGCCATCTGCAGTCCTAGTGAGGTGACTTCCTGATGTCAGAACAGGGGACACTCATGGGTCTGACATTTTGTTTATTGAAAAAGGAAAATGAAGTAAAAATCACCTGAGTTTTTATTATGGAATGCCATTTCATGATAATGCCCATTCCTTGTGATTTGAACTTTGTATTTTCCCAAGGGATTTATTTTAAGCACACTCATAGCTTTCTCTAGTTACAGGAAACCTTATGGCATACAAGAAAAGTGTATATAATGTGTTCCTGACCTTTACCTTAGCCTTTCTGAGCTCTGTTTTCCTCACTGTTTTTCATTCTATGCAACTATGCAGCACTTCAGCTCACACCATCCCTGAGTTTTTCCTCTTAACTTTGTAGGTTTGAGTTTAAATAAAATATTTAAACATTTGAAAGGGGATATAGCAACCTTACTCAGGTTCCCTGTAAAAATGGTAGATTTATCACACAAAAAACATGACACTGGATGCCAGAAAGCCTCAGCTGCATTCAGACAGAGAACTACAGCTCCTTGGTGGTTGGCAATAGAGGAAAAGTAATGGCATTGTAAGATGGAAGCTGAGCATCGTGGTACTTTGCAACAATATTTAATCATCTGTTATGGAGTAGAGAATAGGAATTGGATTTGAATTTTCGATACCTGGATGTGACAAGTTCTCTTTTCAGTCAGACACACAAAAAACCCCAATCTACCTGGAGCTCAGAAAGGAGACTGATCTTTAAGTAAATGCTTTTGATTTTGTTATATCCCTAGTAAACTCTGCCAAACCAAAAGAAAGATGTTTTAAATGTTCCTATATTACAATACACGACATTATAACAGAACACATCCTGTATTTCAGTGTTGTTTCATGGTTCTGGAAAAGAAGACTTTTATTATTGAGGGAAAGGACCAACAAATCCCATCCCTTGTTCAAGAGGTCAAAGCTCCTTACTGAGTATATTTGAATATTTTTAACTTATGAAGAAGGCAATGGTCCCAGCTGCCTCTCACCCTCATTTGCTAAATATATGAAGAGAAACTGAATTGTCCTTTAAGATGTACCCTTTCTGCTACCATGGGTTAGGGTTTGCAAACCAGTGCAGGAATGCAGAATAAACACAGAGAGAAGACTTGTGCTGTGTATCCAGGACAGCTGTGAGAATCTCAGCTACCTACTACCAGCTGTGGTTTGCAGACATGCCACCTCAATTTGGGAACATTTAGCAAAACTTTTCCTCATTTTAGTGTCCCTGTGGGGTTCTATTAATAATTAGTTTTACCAGCAGTACTTAAAACTAAACTCATTTTTCATTTTTATTACAAATGATACTCGCTAAACACCAATTTGCAGCGTTTTCATTAGGACTGGGAACTGTAGGACCGTGGTATTTTAGAGGAAGATCATTTCTGTAACACAGAAATGCAGTAGCACCAACAGTCCTGCTGGGAATCTGGTTTCAGATTGGTTTGGAAAAGCTCACACACACTCGGTGTCAAACAGGCTTTGCTACAGAAAAAAACCTCTTTACAAAATAGAGAGGGACTAGGAGGAAAGAAAACTGCAGAAAATCAGAGAACTCAGTCATACTGCCAGGAGAGAGGGAAATGAAATCCAGAACTGTTGTCTCACAATCCAGTGTCTTTTCTAGAATTAACATTGATTTTGATGCCTTGGGAAGGCTGACCTGGAACAGAGCCTGGACAGAGCCAGAGAATAAAATAGATATTTATTGAAAGGCCTTTAGGGCACACCTTGGGCAGGACAAGAGCCTGGCCAGGGCTACACCCAAGGGGGACCCAAAATGGACACAAAATGGACCCAAAATGGTCACAAAATGGACACAAAATGG
>WAAE01022489.1:14122-47245 GCA_013400495.1 Nicator chloris
CAGTTTATTTTCTAGTGAGATGCACACCACCACTCCTCTCCCATGGTGCTGTGTTTGGCTGGTGTCCTCTGTTCTGTCCTTCCCCCATGTGGAGGACATGAAGTGACTGATGTCTCTAAACACTCTCCTGCCATATGGCTGAACACAGCTTAAACATTTAGGGTGCTGTTAAAAATAAAAAATAATTATTTAAGTCTTACTGATTAACAGATTAGGGCTGCTGTTGTAGAAGGGTCTGAAAACAGATTGCATTTTTCGTGGAATAAATCTGTTTGAGTCCTTGGCCTTTAGGGACCTTTTCTCTCTCTTTTTTTTTTTTTTTTTAAATCAGCACCATTTAGCATTTTCTCAGCTTTTAATGCTCAGCTGTTTAGCCATGCATGACACGCTTCCAATGGTAAGTTAACATAACAGCACATGTTTTTCCTGCTCATTTGGATTGTAAATATTTGTACTGCTTGCTATCAACAGCTTTGCAATTCTGTACCAGGCTGCATATATATTTTTAAAGCTGTTATAAATAGAACTAGATACCGCATTCATACATAAATATATTTAAATAGAAATGGCAAAACAATCCATGTACAATAAGAAAATAGTTTAATTTTCAGGCACGGGCAGGTCTTGAAATTGAAAGATTTAGGATGTTTGTGGTTCAGGTACCCACATTAAAACATTAACTTTCATTGACAGTGGCAGAAGCTGGCAGATGTTATTTTGCTTTTGCTAACTCAATAAAGGCAGGTCAAACCCAGTTAATAAATCAGCCATCACTGAGTGTCAAGCAGTTCTGTTGCTCAGAGGGAAGACAGGTGAGGAACCAGGCTTGTGCTTATCTGTCACTCAGACACATATCTGCACCTGCCATCCTCAGAACACAGGGGGAAATTAGAGTGTCTTTCCTCTCTTGGTGTCACCCAGGAAGAGCCACTCCAGCTCATGCCCTCACACCACAACAGGATTGATTCAGCCCATTTTTGGGGGGACTCAACTTGTTCAGAAACCTGGCACTCAGGGCGTGCTCTGACAGCAAAACTCCTTGGGCAGCACAGGGGAGCCTCACCCTTACAGTTGGCTTCCATCAGCATCGAAATGACAACTGGCAAGTAACAATAATTTTAACCAAAATGGCTCCTTAAAACACCTACTTACACAAGTCTTTATATTAACAGCTAATACATTTATTACCCACCAATAAATACATTTATTATTGGTGGACAAGTGTCAGCACTGATACAGAGACTAATTCACCTTCTCGAAGGCACATTTCCTCTATGCTGACTTCTGGGAACACTGATTGATGTAGAACTGATGATGACTTTTGCTGACTTCTCAATTATCCCTCCTCATCACTCATGTTTGCTTTTCCTCGACTGAAGCGAGGCATGATGGATTTTTCCATAGTTAAATATGGAAACTGTGTGGTCCTGACCTCACATGTAAGATTCACATCTAACCCTTTTTCTTGTGATTTCCTGGGAATGGAATCAGCCTGGGTAACTGCTGATCACCACCCCACTGATGGCTGAATCATTATGGTAGAAGTATATGCTGATTCTTAAAATTGAATAAATGTTTTGGCAAGAAATCACAGAATACTCTGATCAGTGACCTGCATTACTTCTGTCATTAGCTCTACTGATTGCACAGGTTCTGTCATGTGTCTGGATTTCTATCTAATAATATTTATACTGCACAGATTTGAAGGACATAATCATACCTACAGTCACTGGGGCTGCTGAGGACAGAAAACAAAGGCATCCTCTGGACAGAAAAAATGGGGGTGGTTAAGGAGAAGGGCACAAAAATATTAAATCAGAGTTACTTTTTAGGTTCAAAAATGGACTTCCCAATGGGGATGAGTGGGCAGTTAATCCCTCTCAAGCTGTTTGGGGTTTTTTTGCTAATCATTAGCTAGATAAAATGTCCCTTTAGTAGCTCTGTGCTTCACTTGGGTTTGGTGATTATTTTTCATGATAAGCCAACTTTACATTGCTGTTATGTGACTGAGAATTTAAACTATCCAAGTTCACTGTTGGACATTACAACAAAGTATTCACAGCAAAATAAATGTGAGAGAAAAATCTCAGGAACATCCTGTCAGTCTGTAGATTTGTATTTAGTCTCTCAAATAGCAAGAATTATCTTTGACAGATTGGAGTGGCTCTTAGCAGAATTGCACATTCCCATTAACAACTCTTCCAGCACCAGGGAGCAGCACTGCTGCCTGATGGAACTCTGCAGTGCAAAGGGTTAGATTCCTAATGCTTGGCTTGCTCCAGAGTAGCCCTTTTTAAGCTACAAATTACTTTGTTTCTGTTGCCTGAAGTCATAGATGGGCTATTAAACAGGTGCTGCAGTGTGTGCCGTGCTCTACAAAACCAAGTCCCAGAAGTGTAGGTGTCACCTCTGACCACACACCTGGAGCCTCCCCATGAAGTGATGAGCACAGCAAAGAGGGAATGCAGCAGGAGGGCTGGGAATGGCACCCGTGCATGGCACAGAAAGGCACCTGCACAGCCACAGACTAAGAACTCTACCACAGTGCAGCTGCCTGTAGACATTCTGCAGTAAATCCCACCCCCCTGCTCTCTTCCTTCTCAGGACCAAATTTGTGTGTGCAGGAGGGGACAAATCCAGCAGAGAGGCTCTGCTGGGTGGGTTCAGCAAGGAGCAGTATGGTTTGAGAAGATGGGCATTAAACAGCTTTCAGATGGTTCAAAATCCTAGTTCAGCTCCCATCCTAAGTATTAAAAAAGAAAAAAATTACCCAAAAATATCTGACTACTCTTTGAAAGTATCTTTGAAAGGTCCAAGCCCAGAAATACACATTTGTTTACCACCTAGAAAAAGGCTGTGGTTTACTACAGATAATACTAATTCATCCCCACATGGATTTACAGCTGGTTATGACCACAGAAGCATCCAGGGTGTGAGGACACGGGAATCACCCTGGGACAGAGACACCCAAAGAAGCTGCCAGCTTTTCTTGCAGCCCGTGGGGAGAACAGCCTGACCCAAAGCTGAATTTATCCTGAATTCTATCTTTTTAGTGGACTTTAGAGGTTATAACCCAACTTTTCAGAGAATTTGAGCCTCTGTACCCAGCAGAAACACAATCACTGTCAGGTCCTGGGGCAGCTCCTCAGAGCCAAGGGGGGAACAATTGCACAGAGCCACAGTGCCAGCATTGCACTGCTCCAAACAACTGGGGAGCTGCCTGGATGACAGACTAGTTGAGATAATGAAGTCTGAGGTAATTACAAGACAAATAATTTCAAATGGTTGAAAGGAACGTTTTCAGGCCATTTTGTTTTCTTGTTGTTCTGAAGCAGATTTTTAGCATGGCAGTGCTGTCCTTCACGTTACCTCAGCCTCCTGTCCTGCACCATTCCCTGGAAGCTTCATTACTCCCTCAGGATGCCATGGCAGGTCCTCAAATCCCACAAACGTTGTTTGTGACTGCCAAATGGGACTTGCTCTGTCACAGACTGAGCCTCTGAGGCTCTTTTTGAAGCCTACAATGCTTTGAGTTCGTTTTTAAATGCAGTCATCCCAGAGGAAAATCTTCCAATTGTTGTCAGGACAGTGACAGCCCTTTGTGATGCTACAAAGCCCTCAGCTTTGCCCAGCAGGGGTAAAATTCTTCATATGTGTACCTACTGTTTCTGCCATCCCAGTCCCATTCTGCATCAATGAAGAGAGAATACACAGCTAACAGGAAGAAATTTTTTTTTTCCCTTCTTCCTTTCATATTTTTTCAAGCAAAAGTTAAGCACGGTGCTTCTCGTCCAAGTTAGGGTGCCTTTAAAAGTTAATAACAATAACAAATTACTGAAGGGAGTGCATAGCATGCCCAAGGGAAAAAGCAAGTTACCACTGCTACGTATTTCTCATTCAGTAACAATACAGGTTTACAAAGTGCTGTCAGGAAACAGCAAGAGCCTTTCACCTTTCTTAGAGCCTGAAACAGTTTACTGCAAATATAGCATAGGAATGTGCCAAATATAGGAAGAGAAGATATCATCATATGGTTGTTTTAATTAGGACCTTGAGAGCCCAAGTGGTGGAATTTTAAGACTGTGAGATGACATTTTAGGCCTATGGCATAATGAATATTTAAACAATCCTGTGAATTACCTGCCTAGAGTTAGAATTACAGCCTTTATTATGACCAGTGACATTCTTATTAGCCTGGATTTAGACAGTGCAATTTTCAACAGCTTCATGCTATAAAAGGCTGCTCTGTTAGGTGTAAGTGAGCCTCAATTTCACATGAAGAATCACAGATATTTAAGAAATTGTCTCAGAGCAGTTATCACCTCATGTGAGGTTGCAACAACACATTTCCTCTGAGCTGCTAAAGACACCAGAGAGATGAAATTTGCTGGAAAATCACACCTTAAGGACAGACAGGTGCAGAGAGAACACACACACACTAAAAGGGGATTAGTGTACAAACAATATTGAAATGGCCAGGGCAAACAAATGTCTGTAATGAATCATGCATGGCCCACATCCCTCTCCCTGTGTAAGGCCATGGCAAATGAGGCCCTGACGTAGGAAAGTGAAGAGTGTACTGCTGCTGCACTAATTAATATTTAGTAAGCTGTATTCTGCTATCCATCTCTCAGCCTGTGAAGTTCCTGTCCTTGTTTCCCAGGACATCCTGGACTACAGGGATGGATTAATATACTGGGAAATGTTTGCTACTGTTAATTGTGGTATTCATTTGTATCTTAGATCCCAGCCTTGATTGCTGATTGTGTTTCTGCTGGGTACAGAGGCTCAAATTCTCTGAAAAGTTGGGTTATAACCTCTAAAGTCCACTAAAAAATAGAATTCAGAGTAAGTTCCAAGACAAGAGATAGCAGTCTTACACATTGTAAGAGGAATTAATGTTGCAGCTAAATATATAAGTTAAAGTAGAATAATTTTTATTCCCAGCATTCTTTAGGAATACTGCTGTCTTTTCCTTTCTCCTCTTTAACAAATCTATTCAAGATGAGATTTACTGCTTCAGACCCAGAAAATGCAAAGGTAGAAGAATACTTTTTATTTCTGTGTCTTATATTCAAGTTTAATATATAATTCTGGGCAGTGACAGCAGCTCTTGAGCTTTAGCCTTGAGATTTTGGCAGAACTTTATTAGTAAAATTGCTGCTTCCTCTTCTGAATATAGACTTCTAGTGTAGTTTCTTGCTAGTAAAGCAGTAACTTTTCTCTGAGCACATATTTACAAAGCTGTGGCTGTCTGTCCAAGTCTATCCATTTACACCACAGCAGTCTCTCACCTCAGTCTTAAGGATTTTAAAATATGTTTAATATCACTTTTTATCACCTCATTCTCCAAGCTTTAACACAATGGCTGAGGAAGGGCAATTCTGAGAACAAAATGAACCCGAATCATCCATTTATGAAAAGCAAAATTATGCCAGCTATACTTCATCACTGGCAATTAAGGGTAATTTCTGGTGCCAGAAATAGGAGCAAAGAGATTTAAAGGCAGACAAGAGAACTGGCTTCATCTCCTAGGCAGATATAATACACTTTGAAAAATTTACTTTTCAAATTACAAGCTCTTTGGCTGGATAGTTACCTGAGTCCAGAAACACAAACCCAGTCAGGCTTTCAGAGTGCTGTCCTTAACCTCTGCTTTGCTTTGAAGGTTGCTGCTTCTATCTAACACATGGAAAACAGAATAGGTATCTTGCAGGGCGAAAAAAGTTACTTTTTCCCATAATTTACTCTGAAATCCTTTTGCCTGTTGCTGAATCTTGCTTGTCATCTATTCTTGTCCATTAAACACACTCCAACACTGCTACAGGAGGGCACAATCCTCACAGCTCACGGGGCTGCCTAAAAGCAGCAGCCCAGGCTGCTCTGAAACACCACAGTCCTGATGGCTAAGCCCCTCTGAGCACCAAAATAAAACAAAACAAAACTAAATAAAAGAAATGCACATTTCCTACCACTTGCAATCAAGCAGCTCATGTAATGTTCTCGCTGAAGAGGCACAGAGAGTTTAAATGAAATCTTCCTTGAGAGATTCTCTCAAGCCCATCAGCACCCGAGTGGCAGCAAGGACTGTGAGCTTGCACCTAATGGTAAAACCCTGAGGCATGAAATGGAAGTCACACACTGTGGGCTGCCCTGCTAAGTGGTGCTTCCCATGGTTACTGGAACCAGATCGTTTGGGAAAACGGCAGGAACTTTGGGAGCTGCTGAAGCAGAGAATCTCTAAGGTTACAGCTGAAAAATCTGTTCATTCTGTCTGCACTCTAATGCCACGTGAAATCCATTACTTACCTTAGCACCTTACCAATATTCCCCTAAATTCAACATGTTTATGCTTTAAAACCTTCATTGTAAGTGTATAAGCAATTTGGAGACCAACAGGATGTTTCTGAGATTTTTTCCTCACATTTGTTTTGCTGTGAATGCTTTATTGTTACGTCCAACAGTGAGCTTTGATATGGTTTAAATTTTCAGTCACATAAAGCAATGTAAAGTTGGCTTATCATGAAAAATAATCACCAAACCCAAGTGAAGCACAGAGCTACTAAAGGGACATTTTATCTAGCTAATGATTAGCAAAAAAACCCCAAACAGCTTGAGAGGGATTAACTGCCCGCTCATCTCCCAAACACCTTACCAATATTCCCATAAATTTAACATGTTTATGCTTTAAGACCTTCATTGGGCATTTATAAGCATAAAGCTAATGAAGCCAAGGTGGCAAAGAGAAAGGAACAAATGGCAGGAAGAGAAGAACATTCCTATTCCTACTTATTGCACTTCACTGCTGCCAGTCACTGAGAAGTTTGGAAACAGAGACCAGGAAACAATCACATTCTTGGCCATGTTGTGCCACCAACAATACATTTAGAAATATTAGGGAAGGTCAATTTGCAATTCCAGTGTATGTAAATCAAGAAGAATTGTTAGTTTTAACAGAAGCCTGACCTTCTGACTTGTAGCTTTACCCCTCTGATAAAGCCAGGATGGGAAATATCACTCCAAACTGACATGAGCTCTACTGGACCTTGAGCAATTATAATAATTAATTATATATATATATAAGTGTATATGTAATAATTAGTGTGCATACACATACACATATGTCAGCATAAGCTTTGCATGCCTAACTATGTTTGAAATATAAATAGCAATACTGAAAAATTAACAAACCAGTCTCAGAAACCCGTATGTGCCTTCTGCCTAACTGTGACAACATGGAGCATAAAGATGCACAAATTTAGAGCACCATCTGGAAAAATCCCATTAAAAATATTCTTAGATGTTAAGTCCTTAGCAAGCAATGAAAGTGCTAATAAAAAGTACAAAATTATTATTGTGTATAACAAAACAGAGCATATTCAGAAAGACTTGTTAAAGGACCTTGACAGGGACAGAATAATTAATATGAATTACTAGTTTGTAATCTCTTTGTCATAGTCATGGTTCCAACTTACAGCATTCTGCTTTTTAGGCAGCACATAACTTATGATCTGACTTGTTCCCAGTTCTTTGTCTCTTGCTCTTTCCCTGGCAACTTCTGGACTTCAGGTATTTATTAATTAATTGAGTTCTTTCATTTAATAATATCTTTACAGTTGTCCATATCCTGTTCCAGAACTGAAATACATTCCTCATGGATAAGAAGCATGCAAAACAAAAGAACATACTGCAGCTAGGTATTTTTTTTTTTTTAAATCTGTGGTCAAATAACACTTTTATGGTTGCTTATCAGGGACAGATACAACCACTTCTGAAAGAAATAAAGATGGATTTCTTTTCCTGAAAATGGAACTGCATTGTTAAGGGCATACAATTACACTTGACTCCATAGGAAATATTAATACATTTGATACACCCAGGGCTTGTTTTTAAGGATTGTTTCTGGGTTCCTGAGGATTTGTTTGGATTCTAAACAAACTTTTAAACCCAGCTGGTTTTTTATATGATTTGTTTAATATTGAGGCATTGAAGTGACTGAATTTTCTTTTAAGTACTTGGGTGATTGGTTTCTTAGGTTTCTTATTTGAATGTTTAATATGGTTGGGGTTTGGGGGTTGGGTTTTTTTTTGATGACATGCTTTTATACTTGATGCTTGATATTCACCATTTGGTGAACGATTTTAAAAAGGCTTTCTGTTGAAAAAGGAGTCATCTAAGGTAAAGGACTGGTAAGGTTACCTTGTAACTTAGATGAAATCATAAACCATTAACAGAATATATTAAAAAACAAAGTAGGTGAGATGAAAGGTGTTTAACCAGCCCAAGGAGTGGATTTCTTTAAAATACATGGCATAAATCTATAAAAAATGAGTACAGCACCAGAAATTAATATCAACAAAGAACAGACAAAAGGGCTCCATTCATCAACTAATCCAGCCTCCAAGATTAATCTAGCTACCTCTCATCTCCTCTGACTTTAATTAAATCCCTCTGCCTAGTTTCTTGAGTTGGTAAATCTTTTAAAATTAATTTCACACTCCTGTTTGCAAGACTGTTTTACTTCTAACCCTGGCTAGGATGGCTGAGAGCCTGGCACCCAGTATATCTCCTCATCTGCTTCCATATTCAAACAAGCTGTTAAAAATGTTCTTCATGGCCAAGAACAGAGTTTAAATATATTTCTAAATCCAGTAATAGAGGATTGCAGTCAGACCAGTCACTCTGAAAAGACCGTGTCCTGTAAGCTGTTTAATTATCCTATAAGAACGCAAATGATTTAAAATGTTCCCACCCCAAAACAGTCCTGTAAATCATTTCACAATGCTTTATCACACTTAAGTACTCTCCAATTTCCCTCCAAGCACGTAAACCACTTCCACCCATTATTCTTCTGCTTTATTGGGACTCTGTCATTTCTTTTCAAGAAGTTGGTGCAATTTCAGATTGGAGCCAACATAAATCACGTGTTTATATTAGTGGGGAAGGCACAGAAAATTCCCAATGCAGTGGTTGTCCTCTGGCCATAGTAAATGTCAGCTCTGCCTCTACACTGTGGTTGATTCCCTGTTGTAGGACATGAAAAAAGATGAGATACTTTAAATATTTCAGAAGGCAAAGAGCATAGAAAAAACTTTATTGTTTAATTCTTACTACTTCTTTATAAGGTGTTCTGATACAGACTGAACATCATTGGTGAACAGGAACGACACCTCTCTGATCCCATTGGTTAAACCAGAGAAACAGCTCAAATGTTTGGAGAACCAGAAAAGCAAAACCCCACCTGGAGAAAGATTGTTTTGAGAAAGGAGAGTTGTTTGCCAGGATTTGTTTTGAGAAGAAGCTTTCTTAAGAATTTCTCCCTTGGGAAATAGTTCATAGCTGCTAGCAGGCTAAAATCTCTCAGACCCAGAAATATCAGGGCCACAGATTCCCCCTTCCTGAGTTTCCTTTTGTACAACACAAGAGGGGAGTTCCCATAAGCCGGGCTGCCCTTGGCACTGACACGCAGTAGAGGCGCTGACCTCGTGTCAGAATCCTCAAGGTCAGACAGGTGAGGCTGCATCTCTCCCCGCAGGTCAGACCATTACACCTCCATAAATAATGGAAGCAAGCAGCAGCTTTGCAGGCAGCAGCAGCCCCCAGGAAAGGCTGCACTGCAGCCCCCAAGGCCCAGCTGCCTCCGCCACGTGAGCCTGCAGACACCCCACGGGCGTGTGAAGTGCTGTGGTGAACTTTCCACAGTTCCCTCTGAGCACTAAACAGAAGGCAGGAGCGTGGAACACGGCGCTAGGAATTTGCTCTGCTTGCAGAACAGAATCACCTCTCGCTGTGAGAGCCTTGCTCCAGCTCGCCGCTCTCCTCGGCTCCCCTCGGTCTGTCAGGAGGAGGCACGTACTGAGAGCTTTCCAGGGCTATTGATTCTGACATGCCTGCCATTTCCTGAGCAAAACAACTCGCCTGTTCTCTACATAGAACCCTGGCAAGGGAACATTCACCATCTGCCTCTTAAACAAGGGGCAAGGAGCAATGCCAAGACATATTGTCCTGCTCAAATGTGTCAGGGATCCTTTTATCTTCGGATGGTATTTGGTAAGTTGCCTTGACTAGCAGAACAGCATCTCTGCTGTTTTGCTCTCTGCCTTTGAAACTGCAAAACTGAAAGCCCTGTGTCCTATGTTGCACCCTCTTACATCAGTCAAGGTAAATAAATATCCTGCCCTCTGCACCTTCCACAGCAAAATAAAAAAAAAAATTAAAAAAAAAAAAGCTAGCACAGCCTGGCATATTTCCAGGCAGCTAAAGCATTGATGGCCTTGGTGAAAGAGGAGAGGATACAGACTTCAGTGGGAAAGTTGTAAGATTAACCAACAGTGAACGAGCAGGATTTGACTCAGTTCTGTCAAGTTCAAGAAGCAGCATCATGCTCTGACTCTGGATAGGGTGGTGCCCTTGATGGCATGGAATGAGTTCTTGCAGTTTCCTGCTAAGGAGCTCATGGTCAAAAGCAACGCTCCCTTGAGGGGAGGGTCTAACAGGAACCACCCCTGGGGTGTCTCAGGAGCTGCAGGACAGCCCCACACCCTGCTCAGAGCATGCTGCCCCTCACATCCATTTCTGTGTGGAAATGCACAACACTGGAGACCTTCCAAATAATCCAGATTTGTCCCACCTGTGGCACCGCCCTACAGAAATGTGGGATGCCCACAGACAGCAAGTGGTGCTTACCACAAGCACCCACACACTTCCAGAGCACCTGGCACAGCCACGCTGGCACGTGTCAGTTCCCTGGGTTGATCACCCAGAAATGGCAGCTGCTGGATGGAATCAAAAACTGATCGACAAAAAGGAGGGGGGGATTTTCCAAAGCTCTTCCCATGGAGACAAAGATCAGCCACTAACCTGAGCACACCTGCTCCATCTGCTGATGATCACAGCTGGATTCACATCTGCAGCAGGAGCTATTTTGTGTCAGTGTCACGGTGATGTCAGAAAAGAACCCATCAGTAAAAGAGGAGCTCTTGGAATAACTTCTAAGGGTTGATATAAGACTTAACATGGCAGCAATTAAAAGGCCAGAGAAGGTGATAGTGCTGCTTGAAAAGTGACACGAGAATTTGTGTGGTTATGATAATTACAGCTAAATAATTATTGAGATACAATAAATATTTGTTTATTAATTTACTTTTAAGATTGATGCCTCAGGCAAAGAAGAGTGAATATCTTTTGAAAGGATCCCTGCTGAACAGCACTGCAAGAAGTGAAGTGAGGATGCTCTTTCATACTACTTCTTCAAAATTATAGGAGCTATCCCCTGCTGTGAGGAACAAATTATATGAGCTGAACCAAGATCAGCAGAATCAGATCCTCACAGGTTGTAGGAGAAAGAGTTCCACAGGGAAAACATCTTCAATGAAAGGCTACCAGAAATGTCAGTTTCTTGCAGAACTGTATCAACAGAAGAATAGTTTAAATTATTTAAGCAGTAACTTCTCATTTTCTACACTTCTATCAAATTTTAAAATTCTGAGGGAAGATTTTCTCAGTTTGACTTTACAGTTGGCTGGAGGACAGCAGAGACACTTCTGTCAGGAAATAGCATGCTTGCATATGTGGCTCATTAAGACTGAAAAGAGTGATTCAGCAAATCTAAGTTAGAAATATCAGAGCCAGAAATACCTGAAGCTCTAAATAAGACACAAATACTCACTTTTGAGACTTTGGCAGTATTTAGCTTCAGCAGGACACATAAGTGTATACACACACTTTTGTTTTCCAAATTGATGCTGATAAACTGAGGGGAAGATGCAAGGCTTAGGACTCAACTGGTACCATCAAAAAGGAAAACAAACTAACTTGTGGCTCAGAGAAAGGTGTGCTGGTTCTGAAGATGGAAAAAGTGGAAACTATTTGAATGAAAGCATACATTTGAAATGCAATTCCCTCTGTTTTGTTAGGGAGCTGAAGGAACCAAGTGGAGCAAGTCTGATCACATCTCCTAAGCCACAAAATGGTTAGAAGAGAGAAATCATTTCACTTCACATAAAGGCTTGGGACGTGCTCCTTTACTCAGAGCCCATTGTAAAGAAAAAGGTCCATTTGGAGTATTCATCAGTCAGAATTTGACTCCCATTTGTTTCCCACACACATCCTTTGTGACCACCTGGTATCACATGGAACACTACGTGCATTTGCTCCAAAAGGTGAACAAACAGCACTGACCCAGAAGCCCTGCAACTCAACAGGCATTTCTGAGAGAGGAGGAAGTGTTCAACCTCATGCAGAGAATATAACAGCCACATCTTTTTCCCAAGGAAAGGAACCAACTCTAATGGCAGAGAACTTAGTTAAAGCAAGAAGAAAAAAAAGAAAAATAGGAAACACAGACGTTCCATCTGGTTTCCCAGCTGCTTCTGTAAAGAAAAATCTAGGAAACACAGACGTTCCATCTGGTTTCCCAGCTGCTTCTGTAAAGAAAAATCTCTCCCTGTTGAAAAATTACAAAATTGTTGTTGTAGTGCAGCTCTTTCAGAAAAAAAAAAAAAAAAGGACAAGAATGCTTGACTGACAAGGCCTTTCAATAATGGCAGAAGTCAAGTTTTGTCTTGCACTTGTTATATTATTTGCATGTGAGAGCTTTTCCTAAATTACACACAAGAGATTAAATAAGACTGAAGGAAGTGAAGGAATACGCTATAAGCAAAATCATAACTTAAAGTAAAAGAATAAAGGAAGCACAAGCCAAAGAGCTGTTTCTCTAAAGTAAAAAATATTTTATTTCCTTGAGCTTAAAATCTGAAGGAATTTCAGCTGCCCACAAGCCTGAAGCAGGGAAAGATCACTGAACATAACAAATTTGACTGGTCAGAAAAGAAATTTTTTGGAAAATCTTGGCTTAATAAAGATATTCAATATTGTGGTTTTACTCAGCAGTCAGAGGAAAGCTGTCTCCTCCATACTCCTCCTCCCAGAGAGGGGACAAAGCAGGGTGTGAGGTGCTTCCCACAGGCTGCTCCTGCAGCTCTGATCTCCTTCCAAACCTTCCTGCATCTCTTCTGCCCCGTTCTGGTCTCCTCCTGTGAGCCCCTTCCAAACCTTCCTGCATCTCTTCTGCCCCATCCTGGTCTCCTCCTGTGAGCTCCTTCCAAACCTTCCTGCATCACTTCTGCCCTGTTCTGGTCTCCTCCTGTGAGCCCCTTCCAAACCTTCCTGCATCTCTTCTGCTCCGTTCTGGTCTCCTCCTGTGAGCTCCTTCCAAACCTTCCTGCATCTCTTCTGCCCCATCCTGGTCTCCTCCTGTGAGCCCCTTCCAAACCTTCCTGCATCACTTCTGCCCATTCTGGTCTCCTCCTGTGAGCCCCTTCCAAACCTTCCTGCATCTCTTCTGCCCTGTTCTGGTCTCCTCCTGTGAGCCCCTTCCAAACCTTCCTGCATCTCTTCTGCCCCATCCTGGTCTCCTCCTGTGAGCCCCTGCTGGAGCCCACCGCCCTCCAGCCACCCGCCCTGGCCCCTCGAGTCCCAAGGTCCATACAAGACCCAGAGGAGGATGCTGACATTCCTTTTGTGCCCCCACAGCCTCATCCTAGCTCGGGCAGAGCCTGCCTTGCATGAGGAGCTGAGCTTTGCCCCAGCCCCGACAGATCCCTGCTCCCACCACGTCCCTTTGTGTCCAGACTCCCTTGGTGCCCCTGGAGATGTGACAGGCTCATTCCTCCTTTTTGGAGACAGGCTTCTTTGTACTGACTGGAAAACACTGGGATTAGTTAATCTGGCAATCCCACATTCCCTCTTTCCAAAAGCTCATCCTTATCTAAATGAAAGCTGCTTTGACTATTTCTGTTTTCCCTTCTCTCTCCTCTCAGGCCTTTGGGACCTGGTTGTTGCACCACAGCTCTGGGGAGGTGGTTACTGAGTGCAAAATTCAATTATTTGAAGCTGGGCAAAAGAAGTGTTGGTAGACCCCCACACATCCATAAAAGCAAAGTACAGAAACTCTCCACAGGGTATTTATTCTGAGTATTTGCACTTCTCAAATTCTTCGCTGTGACAACAGTCTCAAGGCTGATGGCTTTTCACAAAGAACTGAAATTCATGAAGTATTGCTTAATAGTCCCTCAACTTTGTAAGAAATGTAAAGTAGTTCCTCCTAATTCGACTCAGCCTGCTCCTTGAATTTCAAATGAAATTTGGGATTGTTTTGGTTAAAGTAGCAAGCTCTGTCAAAAGAGATCAACACAAAGTCAGTCCTGAAGATGAAAATTTGCTAAAAGAGTTATCTTCTATGTGAGATTTTACTGCCTTGGATATGTTTTAAAAATATAATGAAAAGGTTTTGCAATATTGCATTTGTTAGTAAAATATTTTCATATTAATGAGTGGGAGAAATGGAGAAAAACAGTCAGGAAATCATAAAATAGAAACATACAAAAAGAGAAGACATAGAAAAATGGAGATTATACCAAAAAAATGTATATATTTGCTTCTATGCTTTGTGAAAATGTGTGAGACTAATGCTGACTAGCAAAATGCCACTTAGCAACACTGGCATCAAAGGTTCTACAACAAATTTATGTTAACTAACCCCATGTAAATGCATTTTAAACACATTGTAACAGCTCTTGATGTGCCAGAAATGACAGGTAGAATGAAATTTCTCTTTTCTCTGTAGAAGTCTGATTGCAAAGGAGGCTCTTCTGTAGAGCATAAGAATCCCTTAAATTTTTGGTTTGAAAATTTCAGAAAGCACATGAAAAACAGGTTCCTGAATTAATAAACTCTCATTTTATGTATTGAAAAACAAAATAAATAAACAAGAGCCACAAAAAAAAAAAAACAGACTAAATCCTATGGACTTGAATAGAGAAGAAACTTACAAGAGTCTATAGGAAGTTTCATATAAGATTCTCTAAAGAGAACAATGTGTCCTTTCTATAGGTCTTTAGAACCATTATGTTAGACTCTGAGTGCATAACTGTAATTTTCTATTAACTTTTATGGGATGTTGAAAAAAAAATCTAGGGAAAATTAATTTCTTATTAAGTTCCATGATTATTTCTTGAGGCATATTGTAGTAGTATTATAAATAATGTATCATTTGTATAGCACATTTCACCTTCAAAGAACTTTACAACTAGTAGGCAATATTTAATCTTTTCTAAGTAGAAACATCAGTGCTTTCCAGAGAAACAATATGAGCTCTATCATCACCTCAGAAGTGCATTTAGAATAATGTCTGGCTATTCTGAATTTCAACATTTCGATTTCCTGGGGCTAAAAACATGGCAGGAATCTAAACTTGGTCCAAAATTCAGAACTTTCAGACATGAACCATTAAAGGCTTGCTCCCAAGTACATAAAAGCTACTGAGCACAGACGATGCTTCCAAGAGATGGAGAGAGGCAGAAAAGTTACAGGGCCTGCTCAAAGCCCCTGATCCAAGTGTTGGAAGCTGGGAGTTGTTAGTAGGAAGCAAGGAAATGTGAAAAACTGTTGACTAAAATTGTCTATGTCCCATAGAGTTCCCACTTAAATCAAAGGCAAAATGGACTTCAAAGGGAGAGGGATCACACAAATGGTGCACGTAAAAAATGAGGAACATTCCTCTTATGAACACTGCTAATACTTTATAACTGTGGCTGTTGTGCCTGAAGCTTATTTCTCCCTGCAGAATGTATTCCCCAATATTTATATCCATTTATATTCACAAAGATTAAGAACAGTGGAGCTGTCTCAACCAGTTAGTAAAATCTCCACTGCAGAAGCTGTAATCCTGAACATAACTGGAATTACAGACCACAGCCCTCAAAACCTGCAGAGAGCAGTTCTCCCAAAGGCACTGTTGGAACCCTGGAAGCTGAGAATCTTGGACTCTCTGTGCTGTCAGGCACTGACCCTCAGGAAAACACTGATTTGACCTGAGGTTCTGGAGAAGGCTTCCAAAATTGAGTGATATCACTGGGGTTATGGGTGTGTGGTTGGGATAGAGGTGTGTGATGTCACAGGGTGGAAAACTGAGAGCTTAGATTTTAGTATATCCTAATATATATCTATGGGGCAAGGTGGAGGTTTTGGGGCCTTGGTTAGTGTTGTCTTTTCACCTTCTTCTTCTTGGGTTTGGGTGGTTTCTTGTCACTGCTTACTGAGGCCTGCATTGCGGACCGAGGGTGTTTGGCTATTGGGTTATAAATAAAAATGATTTAAGTGTCAGTTCACAATTGGACAAATTGGCCTTGAAAAAGCTTGGTAGAGATAGAGAGGTATCAATTTTTACACCAGATACTTGGAGTTCAGCAGGACCCACATTTGTGAGGCTGTAACACAGAAAAGAATTAATCAACATCGAAGTCCAAACACGAACTTCATCTCTCTCGATCCTTAATCCTGACCCTGACAGGGAAAAAGCAGGTCTTAAAACCATCACAGGCACTTCCACACAGCCAACTGCCTGCACTAAGCCAGCTCCAAACGAAAACCACTTCCAAGTAAATCCAAAACATGATGGTCCAAACCAGTGATTGGCTTACTGCCACCAACTTACCTCAGGGATAAATTATTCCATTTTGTCTAAATTAATTTGCTCTTATGTCTTGAAGTTACGTGATTTTATGTATGTTTTATGAAACTCCACATATAACCTTCACTAATCAGAAAAACCTTAAAATGCAGCCTACTGAGAAGAGTCCAAGTTCAACAATGTTTCTGGTTTTAAAACAATCTCAAATCACAAGCAGACTACTGAAATAACCAGATTTAGAGCATGTTTTTTACATTTAATTCTATATAGATCAACACCTGTTTTGCTAATAGTTTACTGCTCAGTTATACTAATTCCTGGAAGATAATTGCATGAAAAATTGTCAGGCTATATAACAGACATGATTTAAAACCAACTGTGACACGAACACGAGGAAAATGAAGTGCCATTAATCTTAATGAAATTTAATTAGAAATTATGAGATAAAAATACCAGGCTCCCCTTTTTAACATCACCATATAATGTCATGGGTTTGGTATTTGTGCATACACATTTGTAAATGTGTTAGTGAACTCTGTAGGCAGGGTACAGCCATAGCTGGTTGATCTGAGCCTGGGGAGAGGACTTTCCTTTTGAAATCAGTGGGAGTTTTGTTCTTTGGAAACAGGCATCCTTCCTATATTATTCATAACAATTGGTACACTAACACCCAGGAAAAGCGAGAGGGATCTGACATGATGAGCAAGTATTACCTTTGTGCTCCAGAAGGTGATACAAGGCTTTGAAAGGAAAATATATCTTTGTTGCTTCAAAACCTATTTGAAGCTTTTTTAGTGTCCAGCTATAAATCTGAGCAAAATTTCTCTGTGTCAGTTGCAGAACAATCTGGCACCACTAAATCTGCTGAACTGTCAGAGTGGTCAATTGGGCCCATACTTGCAGCATAATGTTGTGAGGAAAGGAAATTTTTGTGATTCTATTGTGTTCATTTGTCAGACAGTGAGTGCTCAAGAGCCCATTACTGAGATGTTAGAAAATCCAAGCAGGCACTATATCAGATAGGAAAGCAGGTTGCAGCTTTCTGCTGTTTTGAAACCACCTGGTTCAGCTGGACAAGGCTGTGCCACTGCTGGGTGACAGGGCAGGATGGTCAGGAACAGGCCATTCAGGGGTGGTCACCTGCTAAGCTTTACAGCCTACTGATGACAGGAGAAAATTGGGTCAATCTGTTACTGTTTTCAGCTTGGTGAATGCCAGGTTCTTACTGGTAGCCACAGTTCAAAGGAAAAGAAAAAGGAAATATAATTGTTGGTACCAAGATGTTTTAAAAGAAATTTTCTATGTGACCCTCTTTATCAAAAATACTCTGGGAAGAGCCACAGGGGTGTCACTCAAAGCCCTCTTCACCTTTCCAGGAGAGGTTTGGTGAAAGCAGTCCCAGCAAGACAGCATTTCAGAGCACTCCTAGGCCACTGTACACTGAGAAGCAGAGCTTTTGTAAAAGCCCTTTTCACAGAAAAGGAAACATTTCATAGAACAGGAGAGACCTTGGCAATGCTTACCTTCCTTCAGGGGGCAACTAAAACACCAGAAGGTCTCTGTTCTGCACTGACATCAGTTAACCAGTGTCTCTTGGGTTACCTCTGTGTGCAGATAATGCAATCCTGTATTTCCAGGGTGTGCATTTCCCATGGTTGCTCACCCAGCGACATGTGGGGAACGTGCAACAGACAAAAACGTCTTGAGATGCCGACCCTCTCTCTGGGGTGAGCTTCCCTCTGCAGGCAGTGGGGGCTGTGTTCCAGCAGAGATGTCAGGATGAGCTCTCTGATTCAGCTGAGCTCCAACACAGGCTCCCCAGGGCAGTGGTCTCAGCATCAAGCCTGACAGAGCCCAGGGAGCACCTGGACAATGCTCTCAGGGACAGGGTGTGACTCTTGGGGCTGTCCTGTGCAGGACCAGGGCTTGGACTCGATGGTCCTTGTGGGTCCCTTCCAACTCAGCTGGTTCTGTGGTTCTGTGACCTGTCTTTGCCACCTTTGCCTCCATTATAATGCTGCAAATTAAAGCAGTGGAGTACACAGGACTGCAGTGGAGCTATCACCATGGCAAAGCACGGACATGAAGAATTAGGGGATCAAAGAGCAGCAAATTTTGTGTTTTCTTCTCCTTGTGGCAAGTGAATGCAGCCCACACAAAGCTCTGCTAAAGGCTCCAAATGTTCTGGAACAGTTCTGCTGACAAGACTAAGTGTTTAATGCACAGATCCTTTTCTAGTGAAGGATAAAGGCCAAGTTAGGAGTTCATGTTCCTAAAGAACATTAATATCACAGGCCTTCATTGCATTACGATCTAATTCAGTTTCACACTCAGGCTATTTGAGTAAATCCAGCTTTGTATTTTCATCAACTGCTGTTTAATAACAGTTTGAAGCAGAAAATGACGGCAAATCATTTTCTAATTTTTTAATTTAACTCTAAGATTGTTTATGGTTATCAGAACCACGGACATAAACAACAATAAATGCAGATTGGCATCCACAAAAAGGACAGACAGTTCTCTAACCACTGTAATTAATATTGCTAGGCTGCAGACTTTAAGGTCCCTGTGTTTCTCAGAGTTGTGGTGTGCTAGCTAGAATTTGTTCAGTCAGGCTGATTTTGGCTTTCATCCACATATATTAATTTTGCCCAGAAGCTTTCCAGAAACTTAATTAAGCTGGCAGGTTGCATTCTCTTATGGTCCATCTTGAGCACAGTCTCATTTTTAAGACTTGAATTAGAGAACATATTCATTTGGGCTGCCTACTTAAAACTCTTAAAGAAAGGACAAAAAAAAAAAAGGTAAAAAAAGAAAGAAGCCAGCTTCCCTTGAAGCATGATTATTTAATTTTCCATGAAAAAGCTGGGCTGTTTGTTCTGAAGTGTTTTAAATGCACTCCTTTTTCTGCAGGTGAAGGTGCAGAATTGGCAGTAAATAACTGGTCAGCTCCTCAGAGTGCACACACTCTGCTGCTGGTTCCACCCTTCAGAAATACAGTTCATTCCCTGACATTTGGTGATACACTCAGACCTTGACTGTTAGAAATATTCTAACTGTTTCAGTAAGCCATGAAAACTTTTTTTATTTACTTCTAAGCACAGTGAGAGGATGGACCTGAACCAAGACTTCAGGTTCAGACACTTTGCACAGTAAGGACTCAGAGCTGACTCATAATTCCATGCTGGAAAAGAAGGAAATTCTAAAACATTGGAACATATGTTTAATTCCATCTCCAAACCTGTGCCCATGCTTTAATTCAGTGACTAGGGATTTCAATTACGTGATTTCCTAACCTTCTATTCTGGGTTTCCTGAATAAAGTTCTCTTTTACCCTACAAGGTGGTAAATACAGAGCTGGTTAATTTTCATAACCATTTAAGCCAGTCACAGAACCAGAGCAGAGGTCCAGTGGGCTGTGTGACCTGCTGGGCCATGGGCTGTGGTCTGTGGCAGAACAGGAACTAAGGAACTGTAATGAAATTGCTGCAAAAGAAAATTGGTGTCCTTGAGAAGGCCTGCTAGCCAACAGGAAAAACTCAGACCTAATCCAAGACAGAGAGCATTTACTTTTTTACTCAGGAAAATTAACAGAAATATTGAGAATCTTAGAATTCTTGAAGTCCCACCTTGAATCCTCCCAAAAAGAGGGTGGAAAGAGGGCCAGAAATGGCCAAAGCACAGATGCTACTTTAATAACCAAGTGGTCACCGAGTTCCATGTCAGTTTGCCTCAGTAAGAGTTAATTGATCAGCCTCTGCAAATATTCAGCTCATGTTTGAATCCCCATATGTGCAGAATTGTCTGTAGGAGCATGTCCTTGCATGACTGTGGTAAACACAGACTCCTGTTTTGAAACTGAGCACAGGCATTGTTTCACCTACGAGTCCACTGTTAAGATTGCAGAATAAATTATTGGAAAATATTTCAAATAAGCCAATTCAGTGAGTAGCTGATGGCAACTACTTATTATGTAGCTTCCCCATGCCGAACACAAGCCATCAAACAGAGAATAGATCAAAACAAGGAAGCTCTTTGGTTTTCTTTCCATGAAGTCCCAAGCCACCTATGTGCAAATGACATATCCTCTACTCTGCCTACAGAGGGCTTAACTGAAAGAAACTTATTCCCTACCCAAAGATCAAATTAAGTCTATTCAGGAAACAAAGTTAGAAACTGAATTTCAAATAATTTAATTACACTATGTAATTACTTTACAGAATCCATAAAGCATTCATTAAACAATAGTAATTCCTACCTGATTCCCACCATGACATGCATCACGCCTTTGAAACATAAAAACCCTTAAATTCTTCCTTTTACAGATCTAATGAAAATGTTAAATTACACTAGCAAGAGCCAGCTGAGCAATTGAAACAACCATATCAACCAGATGATTTGGGATGATACAGTAAGTTTCAAGGTGGGAAAACATTATTAAATAAATTACTAGGGCATGAATGCAGCACCCTGTGGTTAAACTCAGTGAGTCATAAAGGATTGTAACTATGATTTCAGTGTTATTAATGTGTTCATACAGCTCTCCAAAACAGTCAGTGAAATCGTGGGTGAAGTTTTGTAGACAACTGCTCTGCAACAGAAGGAAGTCTCACGTTGTCATTTAGTTATCACATGCCCTTGGAGAATTGCAGCTCCTATCTGTCATTTAGATAGCTGAACAAAAAAAGAGAATAAGCCTGCATCATCTTCAGCTTCTACTTTGTTGTTCTAGTTCATTGGGCATTTAATTAAGATTTGGGAATCCAGGCTGCATTCTGCCATCCCACTGGAAACACAGCTTGGACAGCAAGGGCTGTCCCTTTAGGCCATCAAATTGACACTGGCCACAATCCCTCACAGCGAGGGGGCTGCTGGCCACGGGGGTCTGTGGCAGGGGATGGTGCAGACAGATCCTACCCAGATGCTGCAGATGGATTTCTTCACCAAGAGGGCTTAAATATTAAACTCCATGGACTTCCAGTACACCTCCCTCCTCCTATTGGGCAGGTTTACATTAAAATCAAGGCCTTGGTTTGAGTTCCTAAAGCATTTCATGTCTGTCCTGCTTGAACTGCACACTCAAATGACAGTGTCATCTCCTCCTGGGGTCCCAAGTCCCCCTCTCTTGTGACCATTTGTACCTTGATGCTGAAAATTGGGCTGATGGGTAAGAAAGATGGGCAATCCCAGCTGGCTTCGGAGAACTCTTCTCCCTGCTGTGCATGCAAGAGAGTTTCCCATTTTTAGCCAGCTTAATTTAATTATAAATGTGGCTCCACCGTGCCCGAGCACTGCCTGGCACAGTGTCCTGTCAGGTTAGGACCCTCTGGGCACTGCTGCAGCACAAATTCTAAAAGCTCTTATCAGTACAACAGACCAAGAAAAAACCCCTGGTTGCCACAGGAGCTGCACAGTCCCAGGGAGCCTCCCAGCCAAAGGGATGAGAGCACACCAGTGCATCTCCTCTGGTGTCTGGGGGAACACAGGACAGACTGAAAGCAGGTGCTTTTACAAGGGCACAGCTCCTCCTGTGGCTTGAGGAATTCATGGCAGAGGTGTCGGTACCCAGTGTGACTGTTTCAGAGACTCTGCAGCATTTTTCCAAGCTTTTTAGGCATCATCTCAGAGAGGACACTGTGACTGAGAGAGGGTACAGAGAAAAGGCCTCCTCTGAGAGCCACATGAGAGATGAATCACAGAATCACAGACTGGACTAGGCTGGAAAAGACCTTGGAGACCATCAAGTCCAACCTATGACCTAACACCTCCTCATCAACTAAACCATGGCACTGAGTGCCACATCCAGTCTTTTTTTAAGCAGTGACTCCACCACCTCCCTGGGCAGACAATTCCAGTGCTCAACCACTCTTTCAGTGAAGGATTTCTTTCTAACATGTAACCTAAACTTCCCTGGGCACAGCTTAAGTCTGTGTGCTGTTGTTCTGTCAGTTGTTGCCTGGGAGGAGAACCCCACCTTGTCATGAGAGAGTGCCAAGGTCACCCCTGAGTCTCCTTTTCTCCAGACTGAACACCCCCAGCTCCCTCAGTCGTTCCTCACAGGGTTTGTGTCAGGACCAAAGAAGTCTGCCAAGAACACAAACGCAAAAACCGATTGAGGATCTTTCCTGTTTCCTTTACACTTTGATTCTCCAGGGTCCCCCTGGGTCTGCTCAGCTCTGTGACCACCCACAGCCAAACAGGTCCCTGTGCCACTGAGAATTTCTTCTGTTGCAGCAAAACAACCTTTAACTGCTATTTTTACACAGCCTGGACAGCAGGAATGACTGACTCAAGGACACACATATAAATCTGTGGAGTCCGAGCCCAGAAAAAAACAACAAGAAATAATTGAACAAACATTCAAACTCAACTAAACCAGACATGTCTCACTGTGGAGTAAACCAAGACTGCCACTGATTATCAAAGATGCTCAGCCAGCCTCAGGACAACTTTTTGGAGGCAACCTAACACAACAGAGGCCGTCTGCATCTTTCATGCAAGCTGAAAACCATATGGTTTGTTTTCCAAAGAAAGAGAGCTGGTGATGAGCAAAAAATAAGTGGTTGCAAAATTTCATTTGCCACAAAACACCTCAGCTTTCATAAAATGCTCTTTGGATTCTCTATTTTTGTTAGAGGCTGGACTAGCAACATTCCCTGCATCTGTATCAGAGGACAGGCAATAGATGTTACTGCAATATAAATGATAAACAATAGTAACAGGAAAAATGTCAGTGCTGCAGCATATTCTTAAATATTTCTGCATGCTGCAGGACAGGAATACACAAACGTTTAGCAAATCCCAGAAGAAAAAATTCTAGTACATAAGAAATCAGTATAATATGTTTATCATGTAATTTGCCTCAGTAAATTAGCCAAACTATGAGAAAAAATATTATTTAAATCAAGGCTGTTGCTTTTCCATTTGTGTTTCTTCACCTAATTTATTTTGGTTATTTCATATCTTTGCAAATCTCTTCCTAATTATGCAGACTCACAATCTGACTAAAATCACAAAACACAGAAAGTGTTTATTACTAATGATGTGAAAGATTGCTTTCTGTCTGAATTTGTTGTCCAATTCCCTATGCAAATTCCCTTCAGCATGTCTGGGAAGATGCATTTGTCCAAGTGTTTGTGCCATTACTTGTTCTGCAGACAGATTTGTATTGCAGCACAAAAGTGATCTGATCTGTTCTGTTTTGAAGGATCAGGTTGGAAAATATCGTTTATGGACTGCTTAACTCTAAAATATTTTGAATTAAACAATTCACCAGGAATTCAGTTACAAGCAGAGCACCACCTTCTCTTGGCATGACTTTCATAGGGACTTCAGCAAATGGCAAAACACAATTTCCAAATTAATGAAGCCAGCATTGATTCCTCACCTGTGAGACCGGGAGGTCAGCAGCAACGTTTTATGGGTATGAAGCTGAAATATATTTTACTGTCTGGGTTGTGTCAGGACTAACACTGAACTTCTCACAAGTGGGCACTTGCCACAGATCACAGAATCATTTCCTGAGGCCAACATTGCCTGGGACAGAGTGGTCTGTGGCCCAACACCCCAGAGCCCATGGCACACAAGGGAGGGAGAAGTGGGTGCCCCTTCCTAGGGAAAGGTGAGGCTAAACCACAGCTACTGCAATTCCTGCAGACTGCTGGCAAGCTCAGGGTTAATTAAGATGACTGATTCATTGTAGGGGTTTTTTTAATAAGTGTATCTTGTTGTATATAAAATCCTAAAGGAGAATTTTCACCCGGTGTTGCCCCATGTCAGCTACAATAAAAGACTCTTATTGGGATGTTTCAAAACTCCTGGAAGGACAAAAAATCAAGAGTTTGGCCCTGAAATTCAGCAGTTGTTGCATTTTGCTGCCATCCACCTTTACAGTACAAATGGAGCAGCTTATCTGTACAAATTGCTAAGATGTGCTTTCACACGCTGTACCAAAAACCTCAGGTCTCCACTGCACTGGCTTGGCCAAAAATTTCTGCAATCTCCTTCATTCACTCACTGCTCTCCCAAATGCCTCCTCAGTAAGCCAAGACACCAGGCACAAAAGGATTTCTCCAGACCTCCATTTCCCTTTTTTATTTGAGTGAGGCAGAACTACTTTCAGCACCACCTCCAGAGCTGCCACAGCAAATGCTGACAGGGCCAATACTCCACTCCCTGATTTGGAGGGGATTCAAGCAGGTCATTTGAAGGCTCCGTGGGTTAGATCCCACAGAGAGGGCATATAACCATCCATCCCCATGGGCTGATTCCTACAGACATGATTGAGATCCCCAGCAGGCATGCAACCATGAGCTGATTGCCTATTCCAGGATTTATTTTAGCTGCTGTGCGTCAGGATGGAAAATCCATGGTCTGAGTAAAGAAACATTCAGCTGTAGCTCTTAGGCTTAAACTCCTGCCACCAGCTGAGGTTCAGAGGCTTTCATTCCGCCAGCCCCAGCCACGTACAGGCTGAATCTGTTTATTGAGGGTTCTCAGTTTAGAGACTTCCTCCTGCCACCAGCAGCCAGTAATCTGTCTGCCAGAGTTTTGGTCATGCTCTGCTTCCTCTGGACCGTGTTCCCAGACTGCAAGCTTCTGCTGTGACAAGAAATCCTTAATTCGAACATTGAATGACTAAACACAGCCTCAAAACACTAATAAATGCAGAGAAGTTGGTAGCTTCAGTTTGGATGATAAACTCTTGGGGTTAGAGGTTTATTTCAACTTTAGAAAACTCTCCTTGAATTGTGCTGTTTCAGAAAGGTGTCTGCTGTCCCTGAGACCTCTTAAAAAAATCTCAAGGCCATCTTCTACCCAGCTGAAAATCTTTAAAAATTCACATCAACTGCATTCCATCTTCTAAATTAGAGAGAGTGAACAAACAGCAATTCAAAATAACTAATGATGGGTTTGCTCCCTGTCATTCAGCAGAGGAACCTGGACAAGGTGCCCGACTTACACACAGCTATTGCATGTGCCTCCTTCCCAGCCTGACTGACCTTTTCTATTCTCTCCTATTTGGACATACTTGTGGTCCTACCCTACAAGGGTAGGAGCAGAACTATTTCTAGGATAGCCTCCTGTTATTCTGATTCACTGGACATCAAAATCATAAACAAAACAAAACAACAACAACAACAAATACAAAAAAAAAAAAAAACAAAACAAAAAAAAAAACACAAAAAAAAAAAAAAAAAAAAAAAAAAAAAAAAAAAAAAAACAAAACCAGAAAAGGACNCACACATCCAGATGGTTCCATCTTGCATGCATAAACTCCAGTGTTAGCAAAAAATAGGCTCACATATATTTAAGGGTCTGACCCAAAAGCATTCTGAAAGGAGCCCAGAGCTGCCCAGAAAAACTCTGTTTTCCTGATCCTAGTTCAGTGCACCTACCATGAGATTTTATCTTTTGAATTCACCTTGCACAGTCAAGGATTTGATTTTCAGAAGGGAGCCTTTCCCAGCTGTACTTTTCCACTGGAAATATGGTTCCATCAGGTTAGATCAGTGACTTAGAGACCTAACAGAGCAGGAAAGACAACATCTCAGGGAAAGCTTAAAGGGATCTGCTGGACATGAGCCAGGAGAATAAACCCTTTCCCCACCCTGTTACACAGAGCCTGACAAGGAGATGTTGAGACAGCAGTACAGGGGAAATAGCAACAGAGTCTGGTTCCTCCCTAGATCTGTAGTGATTTTCTTCTGCAGGAATCATTGATCAAGGCCCCTGAGATCAGCAAGAGGAGCATCCACAGGAATGGGGCTGCCTGTCCACGTCAGGGCAGATGACCCTCAACACTTGAATTTAAACAGGGGTAGCTGTGAGATTGCATTGCCCCAGTTCGTTAATACTTCTTAAATTCAATCATGCAGACAAAATACAAGCTTACAGAAGCCACTGGAGAAGTAGCACTTCTCTGAAGTGTTTTAAACATCGGGATTTGGGCAGGTTTGTTTATGGAAACCTTAAATTAGGGGGTTTACTGACCCTGAAACTGCACATGAAAGATCAATACTGATCACACAGGGCAGAATTCAAAGTGATACAGGGCTGATGTGCCCTCCATTCAACAGGAAGGATGTCTGAGAAGCCAACTCCTCAGACATACAGACAAATATATTTTATAGTATAATTTATATATATATGTATGCAAATAAATATAGTTCTATTATATATCTCATGCTCCTAAAATTAGAACAATAATGCCAAAAGAAAACAGAAAAATTATACCCAAATAAACAAGAGGGTGCATTTCACATCAAGTTACATTCTTCCAGCACCTGACCTTGAGGTAGAATGTTTAACAGTGAAATCTTCAAGGGTAATAGGTTTTAAATTAATGTTTTTCTTTTCCTAACTATACTGTTGTCGTTGTTTGACTTGACTGCTAAACGATTTTTGCTAATTTTTACATCTGAGGTTTTGACTAAAACAGAAACAAAGGCAAAACAATCTATGAATTAAAAAAAGATAGATTTATTCAAACTTACACTAAAAGAAAGGAGAAACAAAAAAAAACTATGAAAATGTTACAAAGTACTTTTCCCTCCCTCACATAACAACAACTCTAATTCAACTACATGTTTAGTGTTCTATTCTTTTATGGCTTGCTTGATGCTACGTGGGATTTCTCTCAGTCTTTGGGAATGTTTTAAAGTGTCTGTTTAGTTTTCAGTGAAAATTTACTCAGTCTACACTGTTGCTAGACAAAATACTTTCTTAAAGACTACTAAGGAAAAGAAGTTTAGCAAATGAGAAGTACATTTCATAGGTTTACTCATTTTCACCACTGCTGTTTGCAGGGCATTTAGATCCAGCAGCTGTGGGGATATACTGGGTATTAGAATGACTGCCAGCCTGTATAAATTACCTCAGGAAGTAGATGGCACCTCTAATCCACAAGTGAGCTGTGTGAAACTGTTGCTCAGACTTCAGGGAGAGAGGTGGAAAATTCTCAGGGTCTAAAACTTGGCTATTACACAACAGATAAATCACTCTGCATAAAAATTTCCAATGCTGCTAATTGTACACTGAGAAATTTATTGTGTACATCTAATACATGCAATATGTACATAAATACCTGATTTAATATACAAAAACATATAGTCATACATGCATATACATGTGCCCATGTATGTGTGTGTACACCCATAAATAAAAATGTAATGAACATACAGAGAGAATTAGGGACACTGGCTGGTTAAAGCAAGAGTTCAGAGAAGGTGAACACTTTGATGATCAACTTAAAATGGGCATTCTGGAATTTTTTACCACTATATGCCAGCCATCAAATGTTTCATTCCTTTCCCAACCAACACATGAACCTGCTGAAGATGATGATTCATAAATTCTGCTTCAAATTACCCTACATCCCAGGAAATATTTTCATTTACATGTTTCCTGGTACTTGGGACTACGTGTTTTTAATCACAAGGTTCTGGGATGCTTCCAAATTCAGAAATTCAAGGAGCTCATTATGCAAATGAAGAATCATCTGATAACTAATCCTGCTGTACCTTATTATAAAATATAATCAAAATAGACAGAGTATAATATTAATACAAATTGCTGTTAGAATGGTATGAATGCTAAGAAATAACTTCCATACAGATTTAAAGTTGTATAATACTAGAGGAGCCGTTATCAAGCCTCACAAATACTTAATTACAGATATTTTGCAGAATTTGCATCACATTATAATGTGGCAATTGAGGTCCAACATTTACAGGTGTGTTATAAAAGGGGTTCCTCCTACCTGGTAGTGGAAAGAAGAACTGAGTAAGAACACCGTGGCAAAGTTTAATTGAAATCTTGTTAATACTGCAATGCATCATGGTCTGATTCACTCACTTTTAAACAGATAAAATTTAAGACATTACAATTTTTAAATTAATAAAATAATCTTCAATCTCCACTGCAAGCTGCCTCTTTATCTGCTACTTTTCATTTTATAAAGCTGTAGTCTCCATGGGTATGGAGATGTTGTAGAAAAGTTAACAATCAGGACCCATCTCTCTCTAGAGATAATCTGGTCTGTCTCATGGAGCTTTTTATAATTTTTTAATGATGCATAGAGAAACTTGGCTCACAGCAAAATCATCATAATCACAGCATCCTTTTGAAAAGTTCTCTAACTTGTTTATTGACAAGGAACTGCTTGGCCTAATTATAAATTATTATCCCCCAGGGCAGAAGGTTAGCAGCAGGCATATGTACAAATGGCCACTTTGCTGCTGCACCAATCAACACAAAAACCTCAGATTTTCATTCTCTCTGAGGGCCAGCTCCCTGCAGCATTTCATATCGTGGTCATATCTGCATTTAAAGGGTCTTGCCTTTGGGAGCCATATAGTTGTTGAGAAATACATATTATTCTTTTTAATTCTATAAAGGGCAAGCTAAAACTCTGTGTAGAGTTTGGAGTTTGACTGCTGCCCGTTCTCAGGTGCCAGAGGAGCTCCACAGAGGGTGGGCACAGACTCAGCTCCCAGCTGGGCCAGCACCTGGAGGTGCAGCACAGGAGCCCACTGGGGTGGATGCTGTCCCAGCTGCACAGAAAGTCCTGACACAGGTCTGGTTCCACGGGCTGAGCTCCAATTCAAATCTCAGAGCAGCAGAAACACACCCTGGAAATAGTGGGAAGAGCTCCCTGCCCCAGCAGCTCCTGTCAGGGATCTCAGGAATTTTGCCAGTGTGATCCTTATAAAGACTGATGAAACCCAGAGGGTAACAAGTGACTGAAGGAGATAAAAGGCAAACCCAAGTTAACTTCTGCCCTTCCCTATGCCAGCAGTTTTATCTCTATTTTGAATGCCCTGTCAGAATCAGGGTGCAGCAGAGAACGTCTCTTCCCACTTAAACTTAGAACCTTTCCTACCCTACCAGCCTGTAACCTAAAGCCAGCAGTAATTCTGGAGCCGAAATTTGCAAATGCGACTTTTGAAAGATTTGATATCTTCCTGGCTTTCAAATGCAATTCTTTGCATGACTTTTATACCACAGCAGATAGCATCCACCCCAGCAGGAGGGCAGGAAGAACTGGAAAGCTTTCTAGTGGCAGTTCCCAGTACCCTTTCAAAGGGGAGTGAAGCAACAACAAGGCAAAACAAAGCCAGAGCCACAGGAAATGTTTATCAGAGTGGAATATCATTGTTCCCTGATCCTGCACAGTTCAAGGTGATCCACTGAAACCACCTCACCCAGCAGTGTTAATTAAACAGCCACGCTCTGAGGTGTGAATGGGACCCATGCAATCATTCCGTGGTTGTACTCCAGCCCTGCAGAGACAGGAGCTGCTGACAGCAGGGTGGAGGATTTAAAATCTGCTCCAGCCATTGGCAATGAGCAATAGGAATGTCTGTCCCCCAAATGTCTACTGAAAATTCAATCTAGCTTCAAAAGTTGAAAAAAAAAAATAAAATGAAGCACTTTGGAAAATTTCATGTGAAGCCTGGACAGCATTGAAATGACCCCTAAATATAACTACTTTAACTATCAAATAACATTAAACTGAAGAACCTTGAAAAATGAGTTCATTCAGTTCTTTTGATACTCTAAATCTGTCATGTCAGGGCCTGGAAAAGGCCTCATTAGGGCATCATTCACCTGGTAACTCATCATGGGAGCCTCAATCCACTGAGGATCCACTAGGCTGAGGTCCAGAGTGTCCAGGCTTAAGGAGAGAATGGATTTCACAGCCCATTGAGTCAATGGATGGAGCAGTTTCAGTCTGCTGGGTTAATGTGGGTGCTGCTGACACACAGTGAGTGCTTTCACGGCATTAAATAGCCTTACTGAACTTTCCATGGAAAAAACACTTTATATTCAGAATAATATGTTTTCCAGCTATGACAATTAAGTTTTGTTTTTCAGAAAACGAAAAGCAATTCGTTCATGCTGTAAATTATTTGCTGGATTTACCACCTCAATTGAAAGGGAAAATATTTTTTTTCTTCAGTTATGATAGCCAAGAGAATCTGTTTTAAAGGTCAGTCTTGCATATTTCTACTCGTATGAGCTATAATTACACACACAAACAGCCTTGCTCTAATGATTGAGACTGTTTGTGTCAGTAAAGTTTTGCAAGGTCAAGTTTTTGGTCGAGACTGAACAATTTTAAATTCCAAAAGAATCAAGCAGATCCTGCAACCAAAAGGGAAGTCAGAGCCATCCTCTGTGTGAAAGCATTTACACCATTGAATGAGATTTTGGGAAGGAGACTGACACACACTGCCAGCACTGGTGGCACAAATGGTGCAGCATTAATGGAAGAAAAGAGCCCTGGAAACTCAGAGTGCACCCCAGGGGTTCAGGGGGCAGGGAGAAGGGCTGGCAGCCTCCCAGGAGACTTCACTACATTTGTTATCTTCCCTCAGAAGGCTTCAGAGAAATGCACTGGCAGAAGCTGCCCTGATTTCCCTGTGGAAGAAGGAGGATGAAAGGCAAGGAGCAGCTCTCTAGGACTGCACCAATAAAAGGAACATGCCCTCATGCAGGAAGATAGATACATCTTGATATATCCTTTGCTTGAGGCCAAAGGAAGAAACTAGGAGAAATCTGTACTTGTGAAAGTCTCCCACGGTGGTTATTGATAATTTCACATAACAAATGGAAATAAACTTTGCCCAGTGATGGCATTATTTCTTCGTGACATTACTCAAAGCAAGATTCAATCATCTGGGAATAAAAAGGTAAATCTTCACGTTTTAGGGTAACTTTCTTACATGTCGATTATCAAGCCTTTCATTCTCACATTTAGGGAAAGCTTTATAATAAAATAAAATNGCAGATAAGAAAGATGAACAAGGGTAATGAAATAAGCCCCCTTTAATTTCACAATCCTATTAAAAGTTGAAAAGGAGAGTTGACCTGTTTCCTGATGAGGCACTGCTCTTCCCCAAGATTAAAATGTTTTTCTTGAATGTTGATTTTCTTCAGTGTGCTGCTGGTCTCAAAAATACTTACAAGATAGCACGACCATATTTTATTTTTCATTTTCAAGTTGCAGCAAGATATTCTACTGTTTTTAAATTTGCCATCTGTTATGATTAATATTGCAGCAACACCTAGGACACAAGAACATGGAACAAGACCTTAACTGTGCCTCAAACACAGAGCTTAAGCCTTCCACCCTTGTCATCCTGATTTTTTTAGCCTTCTGATGTTTATTCTTAGAAATTCTTTCCCCATAGATTTTGCTGTAAATAAGAAACTTGTTTATGCTAGATTTATCTATGTTTTTCATTATTTCTTAGAAGAAGAGATCTTTGAGAGACATCAGTCTTGACCAATGAGATTGAACAGGTGTTAACTTTGCCTACCAATCACTGAGCTGGTTTGAAATACTCTATAAAAGAGTCAGAAGTTGAAATAAACAGATTTTAGCTCACAAAAATCAGACAGAGTCCGTGTCTTCATTTCGTGTCCTATTGTAACACATCCTCTCAGCCTCTGATACAAAACTCCGTCCAAAATTATGAGTGTTAGGTATTGAATCAAATATCCATAAACACTACTGGAAATAAAAAAATATTTGGGTCAGTGGTGGTTGTAGCCACCACCTGTTGTGACTCAGGATAGGCATGAATTGGCATTTATGGAAAAAAGCATTAGTTGTGTATTTTGTGCTTGCAACAGGACCAAGGGCAGTGGATACACTGCAGTTCTGTATATTAATGGATTTGTTCCATCCCTTAACAGTACTCCAGAATTGTTTTATTTGCTCTGTTGTCTTTTTGCTGTTGGTGGATGAGAAGGAGGATCAGTAGTCAAGGGGTAGGATGTAAAAGCAATTCAGGACCTAAAATGAGAAAACAACTGCAGAAGCCTTGGCTATCCCATTTTGAAACAAGAAAATGTCCTAATGTGAAATTAAAAGCCAATTTTCAGGCTAAAAATGTTCAGAACAAAATGTAGCTGTGTTCAAAATGTGCAAAGTTCTTTTTGTTCACTTAAACTGGTTTAATTCTATAATAATGCAGTGACTAATTGTGCCCTGAGTAGGCACAAGTGTGGCTGACTGAAAAGACTGAAAATGGCAGTTAAATAATTAATGTAAAAATATGTTGATGAGCCTAACTAAGAACATGTGAGATACTGGAAATGAAACAGCTGGCATTAGGTAATCTACTTACTGCATAAAAGGCATTAGAAATATCTATTAACTGCACCTGCCATAAATAAACAAACCTAGGAGGGAGACCAAAAGATAATATTTCTCCACTTTTGCTTAAGAGGAATAGATGCAATTAATTTACCAACAATTAAATAAAGAACCCCATGAATCTACAAACCTCACAGTTTACTTGAGAGTAAGATTAAAATATGATGTACTAATTTGTTTGGGGGGGGGTGTTGGAACAAGAGTGCTGGAAGAACCACATTATACACTCTAATTTGATACAAATAATTGGTATTAATGATATAAATGCAAAAATTAAGAGTTATATTCAAAGAGGAAGTCAAAACAGGAATAAATTCCAGAATAAATCCCAGCCTGGAGCCTGTGTGATTCTGTAGGTGTCTTCTGGAGGTCTTTGAGACCAGGATAAAGAAGCACCTGCCTGATGCAGAGAAAAATGACTGCCCTGAAGCACAGGGTGGGGGAAGGACAAAAAAAAACAAACAAACCAAACAAAATAAAAAAA
>WAAE01022489.1:47258-59590 GCA_013400495.1 Nicator chloris
AAAAAAAAAAAAAATTAAAAAAAAAAAAAAGGTAATTTGAAGTCTTCTCAAGGCTGATCTTCATGGGAGTGTGAGGTTGTGGTTCCTCTGTGGCAGATCATTGCCCAGAACAGTCAGTGGATCAGAGAAAGCTGAGGAGAGCCACCTGAGCCAAAAAACACAGCAGGGCAACTTCATCAGAGTGAGCAGGATGTGAAACAGCCTGTGCAGCTGGGACAGCCCTGCCTGGCACAGCTCATGAGGCACTGAAGTAAGCAACACTTTCCAAACCACTGAAAAAGAAATCATTCAGCTTCCTCTGCCTGAATATCCTCCACTTTCTATTTCTTTTTGAGCAGATAGGGCAGAGCTGAGACTTTTATTATTGCTGCTCCTGAATTTTATTACTGACTCCAGCAATATATTTATAATTTTGGATGTATTTTTGAAAGCCAGCCTCCTTTTGCAGTACAACTCAGGCCTGCAAAACTTCTACTCATGCTTAAAGGTGAACTCCTGGGGCTGAGCTTAGAGCAGCCTGTCAGAGGGCTGAGGGCTCTAAATGATGCCATTCATCTCCTGGCCATGCATTTTGCAGGTGAAAAGAAGGATAAATGATTTTAGCCTAATGCAGTACCTGCCTAGCTGGGCCTTAACATTACTCTTGTCACCATGGTAAACCCTGAAGGAGAAACACACAATTAACAAAGTGTTAGGGATAAGGAAAACAGTTTTAGTCTTTTCCTTGTTCTCCCCCCACCACCCAAATGTAAATAATGCAAAAGGTTCAACACCAAACACTCAATTTACTCTCCAGACTCTGAGAAGTGAATCTGTTCACTCCTCCTGTGCCTTTTGTAAATTTACACGGTGTTTCAGCAGAGAGGTTCATTCTCTCAACAAAATTACAAATCAGAACTAGAAATGTAGCCTAGAAATCAGAATAACTAGAAATGTAAACCATAAGTAGCTGTATCATCAAGTTTGTGTGACTTTGGCACCATCTTGGTGAATACTACATTTTTTTACTGCACGCAGTTTAGCATTCAGATTAAAAACTGTGCTAATTAGAAAATTATGTGCATACAACCACATATAAAACTGTCACATTAGGAAATAAAAGAGACATGAAATAAAGAGACACAGTCTGTGTGATTCCAAGGCAAGAAAAGGGCTGACTTTATTTCTGATTTTGTTATTTATGGATTTTTAAAAGTGACCATGGATTGGAGGGTGAAATTGCCACCCCTCACACCCCACTGGTCAAGGGAACAGTCAATCAACTTTCTCCTCCTAGCAGAAAGAATTCTAAACAAAGAGCAGCAGTTACAGAAACAAAAGTTGTTTGCATAAAAACTGTAGATTCTGACTCCAAGAATGGAATCTTATCAAAAGGCTACAAAAAACTTGGGAAAACAGGGCGACATAAAACAAAAGGAAACCCTGGCCATCCTAATATAAGCCCTATAAGACTAAAATAAGAAAATATCTGCCTTGAAAAATCATCTCTCTTCCAGCTGATGGAAGCATCAGCTTTGACACAAAGACAGATTATATGAAAATTCTCAGGTCAGGGGCCTTCAGAGAAAGTCTTTTACTCAACAGCTGTCAGAAGAAAGGGACTCTGCTTTCCACAGGCCTCAGCAGAATTCCATCCCCACAGTGGGACAGCTGCCAGGCACCTCCCAGCACACAGTGCCAACCACACATCACATCAGTGGGACACAGGCTGGAGAATCCCTGGTGGGATTGAAGCCCCTTGCTGGGCCTGCAGTGCTGGCCAGGTCTGCAGTGTCCCTGTGCAAGGCAGATGTGACACCTGTGGCCCTCTGTTACACGCGAGTCCACGGAGCCAAGTATCAAACGGACACCAATATGGTTAGGTTTGATCTCTGGAATCTGTCTTTATTGCAAAGTACCAATATTTATACCATTACAGAAGCCGAGTACAGCTAAACAATTGCTGATTGGCTAAAAGTCATGTCTCTATACATTAACGCTTAATGATTGGTCCACGCATACTTTGGCTAACAAACTCTCTTTGTTCTACCTTATGAATAGCACCTCTATGTCTGACATCTATCAGAAGGCATAACAAATTGATACATCATCTCTGTACGTGCAACAGCATCTGTGCCTACGTGCAGCAGCATCCATAGCAATGAATAGCTAGGCTTAGAACCCGTTACTTTCTTGCTTTTTCAAGGCAGCATGGAAGAGAAAGACAATACAGCTTTCAAGGTGTAAAACAATACAGCTCTCAGGCCGTTTCTAGGGCAGCCTTCGTGAGTTTCCTTGTACGCAGAATTCTCAGCGAGAATTCTCAGCAAGGATTCTCAGCATGGATTGTTCAATTTCTGATCAATACATCATGACCTCTTTCTATTAAAAATTCCTCAATAGCCCTCAGCAAGGGCTCCCAGGAGTCTCTGCCATGATTTCCACACCCAGTGGGATTCCTCACGCTCTGCCCTTGCAGAAGGGTGCTCTGGGCAGCCTGCATGGCTGGACAGATGTTTTCTGCCCCTGAGCTGGAGCAGGTGACAGAGTTCACAGGACTCCACAGCTCCCCAGAAGGCAGAGCTGCCTTCCTTTGGTTCATCCTCTGACAAACTCAAGCCAGGCACAGTCAGCATTTGTGCAAAGTGGCTTGCAACATCACCAGAGAGCCTATTATCATAATTCTCTTCTCTGAACCATCTCGTGTTTCTAACAGCAGATCAAACAACAGATGTATGGCATCCAGAGTCAAACAGCGTGTTGTGTTCCAAACAGATTTGCTCTGCAAATATTGGAAGATGTCCTCAATAGCTAATATTATCATTTCTCAATTTTTTCTTATGAAGCAGGGAGGAAATTACAGTAAAAGTCACTATATATTTTATAAAAGTAAATATCTGTTTAGAAAGAAAAGCAATCATGCATCTGTTCTGCTCTGTTTTATATCCAAACAATCAAGATTGTTTCTTCTGCATTTATTTGCAAATGCAGGCAGTTTTTCTAACACATATTCATTTTTTCTAACACATATTCATTTAGGAGGAGAAATTTTACTTGCATTTACATAGACTTAAGGTGATGGCAATACATGATGACAGTGTCTAAAGTTATTATTTTCCCTTCCAAGTTTCCTTTAATGTTAAATTTTCAATTTCCTAATTTCAGGTTTGTCTCCTAGTCCTGCAGGAACACTCCTGTAGAATGGGTTAAAAGAAGTGCTGGAATAGAAACTACCTATTAAGCTTACCCACCACAATTTGAAAAGAAAAAAATCTCATTTAAATTACTGGCTCTCCTAATATGGAACACAAAAGGGACAAATCTAGAGAAAGTAAGGACCAGAAGTCTGATCCTATTAACAAAGTGCCACTCATAACTGAGGGTGCTGTCACACTTGGTCACTTGACTCCACAATAAATGAAGATGATTTATGCCAGGCAAACACTTCTCAATGTGAAAAGCAGAGCAGATATTACTCCAATTTTAGCCAAAACCAGTTGTGGCACGTGGATGATTCCTGGTGGTTGATAAATGTGTAACAAACACTCATTTAACACAAAAGTTTCAAATGCACTTTAAAACTTGTTCTCTGCTAGGTCAAGGGTCTAACAAAAGCACAAACACAACCTCTGCTTCCAGCCTGCTGTTTGGTGATTTCATTAGGAAACGCAATTTAGCTAATGATTCAGTTAATCTTTTTATAACCACTCACATAAATCTTGAATAAATGTTATGCAAGCTCCAACACTAATTCAAATTACTCCTATTAAGAGTCATGTCCAAATAAAAACATGGCTGTTGGCAATAATAGCCTTACAAAGGTATATCCATATGGTGCAAGATTCAAAAATACAGAATTCCTCACATGCCTATCCTTCCTCTGCTGTCATTTGGAAGCTGTTGCATTTCTTATTTCCCTTTTCCCTCCCTTGTCTACCTCTTCTTCTGCAAAAGTGATCTCCAAAAGATCAAAATGGGCAGTAAACCTTCAGATGTTTTGTAGTTAAACTCTATCTATTTGTCTTTTATGGCGAGCAATGCAAATTATGGCTTGTAGAAATAACCTTATTAGGTATGCAGGCATTTCTCTGGAAACACTATCATAAAAACCACAGCTAAGTCATTAATCTTTTCAAAAAGCTTGTTGAGATCCCCATAGGCATTTAAATGGATCATAACAGCCTCACATATGAAATATAGAGCTGCAGCCAAGAGTCTGACAGAAGTGCAAATTTGGACAAATAAGACCATCAAAGCTTCAGCTGAAGAGATTTCTCTTCTCTCCACAGGACAAGGGGTTGATAAGACCAATCATGGAGGATGAAACTATAAATGAAATAGAGATGCCAAATTCATGCCAGCAACCCACGGACTGCTAAAAGCCTACCTGCCTGAGGACAGCAGCTATTAAATGATTATATCACTGCAGAGAGACTGGCACCACAGGATAAATGGTGGAGCATTTGCCCAGAGGTGAACATCCCTGTTTGTCTTGGTGGATTACTATATCACACTCAGGGGAGCGAGCTGAACACTTGGAGTATTAAATCAATGAAATTATGACATCCTCTTGCACAGACAGAGGGGGAAAAATAACCAGACCACCCATTTTCTGGGATAAGCCCCACAAATTAGCAGTTATCATATCCATGGACAACCAAAACTGCACCAAAGAGCTTTACAAACAAACCTGTCCTTGGAAAGAACAGGCCCAGATTTCACTGTTTGCCTCTGGACCAGCTCCAAGCTGCTTTCCAAGTTAGGCATGTTTGCTGCAGGTTATTTTAGAGTACCAGGGTAAAGTATGACACCCAAATCTACTCTAAAGCTGAAATGGTCAGACTCCCTTACAAAATTTATTCAGAGAGGACTATGAGCTGAATCAGGGATGCTGAGACCTTCATCACAGAAGCTGTACAAAAAGTTTTGTCAGATCCTGGGGAAAATATGAATTTGGCCAGAAAAAAATACTTTGAAGTCATTTTTTGGGGGGAGAACTGGGGTAATGGTTTTTTTTTTAAATGGGAATTACAGAGTAAAAAGAATTGCTGAAAGACACAGCAGGTATGAGAAAAGTTTAAAAAAAAGTTTGCAAAATGAACCCACAAAAAAAGCAGTAACTGAAATGTCATCATCTCCAGGAAGGACTTTATAAACACCCACACTATCACTATTTCTTTCCATAAACCATTCCAAATTTGTCTTCTTGGTATCAGCCAGGTAAATATTCAGGACTTTTAAAATCTAGTGTTAAATTAATCTACAAAGTACCACTGTTTTTCCTGCTTGCCCGGCTCTAATGGAAATGCTTAATGCTATGTTGAAAAATAAACAACACATTATTTGGCATTTTAAAAGTTCTGCAGCAATGAGACACAGAAGAACCTGAATGTGTGTTTGCATCCAAGGAGGAGAAATATGCAGCCTTTGTGATAAGTTACACTTTCTCACACGGGCATCTTCTCTGAGATTTCTGCAACTTCACTAGTCAATAATCTTCTTTGTCTTTTTTGAACGGGGTGTAAAATAATTTGGGATTGTTGAGGCAGCCACACGGGGAATTATTTCCATTTTCAGTCAGCTTAGCATGTAAATGAAGCACTGCTCTGGCACCGTGGCATGAAAGGTCTGAGACCTCATCTGCTTTCAGCACATGCAGTGTTTTGCAGAAATACTTTATGATATGCACAGAAGTTGAAGTAAGCTTATAAATACCCAGGATTAATATGCAAAAAACCCAACTGCAGAACAACAGCAGTCTTTCTGTTGTGCTGCAGATCAACAAAGAAATCCAGTGACAGTGAAATGGCCCAGGCTCCTCGTTCCCACTGCGGGTTCAGCTCTGCCTTGATGTCTCACTCTTGACAGTTTGGGACTGTGGGCCTGATATTTCTGGGTCTGAGAGATTTCAGCCTGCTAGCAGCTGCTAACTTTTCCCCAAGGAAAAAGTTCTCAAGAAAAAAATTTCTCTTCTTCTCAAAACAATCTTGGCAAACAACTCTCCTCTCTCCAAACAATCTTTCTCCAGGTGGGGTTTTGCCTTTCTAGTTCTCAAAACATTTGAGCTTTTCTCTGGTTTAACCAATGGGATCAGAGAGGTGTCGTTCCTGTTCACCAACCATGTTAAGTCTGTATCAGAACACCTTATAAAAGTAGTAAGAATTAGACAACAAAGCCTTTTTTCTATGCTCTTTGCCCTCTGAAATATTTGGAGTCTCTCATCCCTTTTTTGTGTCCTACAAGGACATGGTACCACAGAGCCTGGGCTTGAAAGTGCTGCCTCCATCCCCACGGCAGTGCCTGGCTGGCCAGGAGGATAAGGAGAGTCTGCACCAGCCCCATCTGACCTCAAACACCCCACCCAGGCTGCAAATCAGTGCTGGGCATCCCAAAACTCCCTAAGACTTCAAATGGACAATTCGGTTCAAAGTTACAGGAGATGAACCCTGGGCTGTTCCCACTGCTGAATTAATCAGCAAATAAGGAGCTCTGACTCTTCTGAAATAAGCTGAAAGTTATTAGAAAGTTATTAGAAAGTTTTAAGTTTCTTGGAAACTTTGGAAAGTTTTAAGTTAAGTTTCTTGTCTCCCTCACTCCCAATCTAAGAGGGGAAAGAACTCATTAAATATTAAAAATATTTAATAGGCTGAAATTAGGGGGAAAAAAAACTATGATGACTCATGTGGATGGTTTGGTTGCAATATTTTGTGTCCATTTAATGATATTCCTTTGTATTTGTAAGAACTACCTTGCCTTCCTGGATGAAAACTGGTTTTTTTGGACAAACAACAAAACTAGAAAATAATAAAGTAAACACAACTAGAAAATAATAAAGTAAAACCCAAGCAAAAGGCATCAAAACAGATTAGTTTGATTAAAGAAGTAATTTTTTTAAAATAAATACTTTCTACTGCCTTTTTTCTAGAAGTCTGTTTTCCCATTTACACTTTCTTCAAGCTGTCAGCTCCCTACAGCAGTCAACAGAATTTGCTGAAAGACCATGCAAGGGCTACAGGAAAGTGACAAATTATTCCTCCAGTATTGCTCCTCAGCTGCTTCCCTTTTCAGTGGACTGTCGTGTATTCTGCTGCTCCTCAAACTCCCTTCTCCTTGATTTTGTGAATTTACATCAGGAACGTAGAACCCTGAAAACAAACTTACAGGTGCTTTACAGCTGCTCAGAAATGAACTGCAAATACTGTTTTCCTCTTAGTTTTTTTGTCCCTAGGTTGTTTTTTTTTTTGAGATTTCATATAGGTTTTAACTTACATTTAGCTAATCAGACTGCTTTTTAACTCAACAGAAAGCTTTCTACTTGGAATACATTTTCTAGACAAGAAAACGTGGGTTTATTCACACCAAACTGCTTGGCTGTGGCTGCCTGCCTCTGCTCTAATGAATATTTAATTATTTATTTGAATTCGAGCAGCTTCTACGAGCGTGTGCCAGCCCAGAACAGCCAAGGAGCTGCAGAACAAAATCAGCATTTGCAGGAGCCCAAAGTTCAGCTCCCTGTCCTGATTTAATTTGTGGCTTTGGGAGGCAGGACAGCAGCTGCCTCCCCTGGGGTGGGAAGAGTCACTCAGGATCTGACTGGAATTCCTGCTGAGCAGCTCAGAGTCAAGATCTGAGCAGGGTCTGTTGGATGTAAATTGGGATGGGTGCTAAACTGCTTCCCAGACATGTGCTGAATAATTAGCAGTTGCAGAGGGCTTTGAGATGGAATATTTCTTAACTGGAAGGGGTAATGAGACAATGCTCTTGTGCTCACAACTCTGCGACAACTGCTCCTGTGAGCTACTCGTGGCAAATCTTAAACCAGAATTTGGATGAGGAAGAAGCAGAAGAAGCCTCCAGCTTTATAAAGCTGCAACTAATGAAAAAATCCCACTTCCACATTATTGATCAGTGTGATGGGTGATTCCCAAGTCTGATTTTAATAAACGCACACAAAGCTACAGAGAAATGGTCCATTTGTGCCTGTCTCAACTTATGGATGTTTATATTGTTCTTATATTCGAGATTTGCTATGCTTTACACGCAGTTAAATCAAAGTTCTGCAAAACTGTCTTTTGAACAGAGGCAGGAACTACAAATACAAAAATTTAAGGGTTTTTTTCATATAAATACTTTATATAACGCCCACTTTATGTAGTGTCCATAGAAACCCCTATTCATGAATTTATTTCATCTAGACAGCCCCACAACAAAATCTTCCTTGGATGCCACTGGAAGTGCCCCACCAGTTACCCAAATAACGTCCTAAATGACAAAACTTTGTTAGCTGCCATATGACTACTAAGGCAGGCTTTAAAACAAAAATAATAAAAAGCACATTAAGTGCCACATCTGTAGGAAAACTATGAGATGACACGACCTTTTTATTTTTTTTCCAGTAGCCATTTCCTAATCCAAGCCCAGAAGCTGCTGAGCCCACAGAAGTGTCACCTGCAATCAGATGGAGATGGCTTTAATTGCCCGTGACCCGCCCTGCAAGCTGCAGTTCTCTCAACTGCTGCAGGAAATCTGATTTTGCTCCTGAGTGCAGGACCAGGGATTACCAGGGATAACCAGAGATAACTAGGAATAACCAGGAATAACCAGGGATAACCAGAGATAACCAGAGATTACCAGAGATTACCAGAGATAACCAGGGATAACCAGAAATAACCAGAGATAACCAGGAATAACCAGGGATTACCAGGAATAACCAGGGATTACCAGAAATAACCAGAGATAAACCAGGAATAACCAGGGATAATCAGGGATAACCAGGGATTACCAGGGGTAACCAGAAACAACCAGAGATAACCAGGGATAATCAGGGATAACCAGGGATTACCAGGGGTAACCAGAGATAACCATGGGTAATCAGGGATAACCAGGGATAGCCAGGGATAACCAAGGATAACCAGGGATAACCAGAGGTAACCAGGGATAACCAGGGATAATCTGGGATAACCAGGGATAACCAGGGATAACCAGGGATAACCAGAGATAACCATAGGTAATCAGGGATAACCAGGGATTACCAGGGGTAACCAGAGGTAACCATGGATAATCAGGGATAACCAGGGATTACCAAGAATAACCAGGGATAATCTGGGATAACCAGGGGTAACCAGAGATAACCATGGATAATCAGGGATAACCAGGGATTACCAAGAATAACCAGGGATAATCTGGGATAACCAGGGGTAACCAGAGATAACCATGGATAATCAGGGATAACCAGGGATTACCAAGAATAACCAGGGATAATCTGGGATAACCAGGGGTAACCAGAGATAACCATGGATAATCAGGGATAACCAGGGATTACCAAGAATAACCAGGGATAATCTGGGATAACCAGGGGTAACCAGAGATAACCATGGATAATCAGGGATAACCAGGGATTACCAAGAATAACCAGAGATAACCAGGGATTACCAGGGATAACCAGAGGTCACCAGGGATAATCAGGGATAACCAGGGATAACCAGAGACAACCAAGGATAACCAGATACAACCAAGGATAACCAGGGATAACCAGGGGAAGGATGAGAGGAGCAGGAGCTGTGAGGCTGCAGGGACCAGCCCCTGAACACACCCGCGCTCCATCGCAACAAATTAAAGCTGCTTAATTACTGTCCCGTGCCAAAGGAGTTAATTAATGGCTAATTGTTCACCTAGAGGCGTGACACCATTGACAGACACGGGCCTGGTGCACAAAGTGAGTGTGGGAGGAAGGATCCAAGATGTGGTGCAGTGCCATCAGCACCCAAGGTGCATGAGGGCTGAGCAGGGATCCCTCTCTCTTTGACCCAGGGAAATGCATTTTTGGCAACACTGACATCTTTCAGGTATTCACGAGGTTTAGAAACAAAAGGAGATGCTGAAGCATTTTCCCATACTTCAAAAATAAAATATTTGTTTTGTGAAATGAATTCCTATCTGAATGTCCTTTTAATGCTGTTGTAGAATAAATAAACCTTAAAACATTCAGGATAGAAAGGAAACTTTTTTACTTTAGTCAAAAGAGCAAAGCCAGATATTCCATTTCTTTTAAATACTCAGATTATTACAACCATTTTTCAAGAATGCAAAATAACAAAAAGATAAAAAGCTGCTGCTGGAGTACTTCTATGTGTTAGATGGACGTGGTTCACTCTCACACAGCTTTTCAGGATTTGAAGGTACCACTTGCAGTTTGATGAGTGCTCTCAAGCACGTTTCATATCCCCACGCTTCAATTTATTGAAGCACCAACTAGTAGAAAATCCTTACCTTGCCCAATTAATTCCAATTCACTAGGAACTGAGCATGTCTTCCGTATTTTTATTTACATGCCTGCCCCAAGCCACATCATAAAGCTTATTATGCAGAGGTGATCAGAGTAGTTTAGTATTTTTTCCACTGGAAAATGATATTTCAGGGAAAAGGTGCGTCAGCATATTAAACCCCCATTCCAACAGGGTTGGAATTAGAGGATATTTAAGGTCCTTTATTATCACAGAATGGTTTGGGTTGAAAGGGTTTATTTATCCAGCATTTTGTCTCAAAGTGACAGTAAGATTTGAAACTCCATTTCCTAAATCCTGTGCTGCTGACCTAGGAATGTAAGAAAAATTGTTAACTATGTTTCCAAAAATTACTATTAAATATTTACTATTACTATAGAGAAAGGGATTTGCAGATGAATAGCATGACATTTATCAATACAAGTAGCTCACAAGATGATCCTACAAATAATTCCCTTTCATTTTGTCAGTGATAAATGAAACAAAACATCTAAACTTTGCTTTTAGGAAGGTTTGAAAAAAACAGAAATGACCCAATGAGCTACAATTCTCTGGAAGATCACAAAAGGTTTAACCCAACATTAGCACCAACGAATCATCAGGGCACCTCACAAGCCCTTCAGAAGGGCTGGGTGCAGAAATAATTATTTATGGGGACAGTACCTGCCAAGGTTGTTGTTTTGATGAATTGGCACATATGGAACTCAGAGCTGATGGATTGCACTGATGCCAACTATGCTATGAAAAGCTGCTTAATAAACACATGGATTTATGATTTTTTCAAAATAGAGGAGCACTCTCATCTCACACGAGTTAAAACACTCACATTACTAAAACCTAGCAGTAGTACAGGTAAGAGATATTGAATGAATTCTTCCACTCTGTAGCTCTTTCCATTTTCAGCAGGTTTAATTGTGGAATGTGACAATCAATGCATGTATCTACATCTTTGGAAGGTCACAACTGACTTTATCACTGGAGAGAGAATGGTGAAAATCCCTGGATGTTCTACACAGTCATCAATATCTGCCTTAAGTTCCTACCTGCTAAGTAGAAATGCCCATGAGGTGTTTCTATTTCCATACACAGTGATATGCCATTTTTAGGTACTTTTAGTCATGCTCTTCTATGGTTCTCTCATCTGTAATATTCCTAACAAACCTAAGCACAATGGAATAGAATAATTCATAAAAACTAAAATGCTGCAGGTTTATACATATTTTATTTATATTCCTCTTCACAGTCTTGTACTAGCACTACAAGCACACCAGATCACATAAATGCCTCTTCCTACAAATCGAGCTCTAAAGCCTCATACAAGAGCAGTTTTATTACTGAAAAATTAAGATTAAAAAAAAAAAACAAAACCTAAATACTTTATAAAGAGAAAAAGATGGAGTTTCCCCTTCTTCAAGGGTAGCCCTGGCCATGAATGTGTGGCTAACACTTCAGAACAAGCTGAAAATCACCAGGGGAAACAAAACTTCCAAGACGTGCTAAATATCACAGACTCAGACTATTTGCTCTTGAGGACTCCTCAGGAACTAGAGCAAAATGCTTTAAAATGCACACAAAGTACACAGCAAAAGTAGTTTTGTTCCAGCCAAAAACACTAACTAAAGCTCAAGCAGGAAACACACTGCTGAATGTGTGTATGCAGTAATTCTCACTGTCTTGTGCAGGTTCAGAAGATCAAATATTTATCTTCTAAGAATGTTTGAGAATCCAATGGAATTGACCTAAACCCACACAAACTTTGAGTAAATTTGTGGCACTATAAAAACTGGTCTGTATGTAGGCAACATTTTTGAGCATGTTCTTTTGACTCCTTTATTTTCCTTTATAACTGTGAAACAACAGGGGAGAGATCTGGAAAATTACCCCTGACTAGGGAAATTTCCAATAAAAATATGGTGGATAGCATAAATGAAGCCTTACTGCCAGTTCTCCAAAGCCACATCTCTCCATGACAAGAGCCAAGGAGGGTTCCCCTGCCAGCCAGCAGTGAGGACTCAGGCAAAACCTCTGGTTTAAAGACAGGTGTCTGCTAAGGAAGGCAGGAGCCTCCCT